>JAMZAV010009667.1:0-21189 GCA_024449915.1 Sweltsa coloradensis | reverse complement strand
ACCAAAAAAAAAACCTTTTAGGAAATGCTATTTGTTGGATGTTGACTTACATGACAAAAACCCAAACAGAAGACGGCAATGTGCTGTCAAAACTAAAAGATTGCATGGATAAATTCAATCACATCTCATCCCCCAGGGTTTGGGTAGTATGAATTTGGTTTTTAAGCAAAAACCCCGCTTTAAGGACACATTTATTGATCGATAGCAGTTGTCAAAAAAAAGTTTGCCCCACTGGGTTCGACCCAAAAACCCCCCGGGGCTTAAACGTGACATAGCTTACCAATTAAGTCCCCGGGACCACAGAACAAACTTTAGGAAATGCTATTTGTTGTGACTGTGACTTACGGGGACATAAATCCAACAGAAGACGGCAATGTAGCGTAAAAACTGAAAGTTTGCATGGGAAAAATTTTCAATCACATCTCATCCCCCATGAGTTGGGTTATGAATTATTTTTTTTTAAGCATAAGCCTGTTTTAAGGACACAGTTTGTTGATAGCAGTTGTCGAAAAAGTTTCCCCCGACTGGGGTTCAAACCCCAGAACCTCCGGCTTAAAGTGACATAGCTTACCAATTAAGCTACCGGGAACCACAGAAAAAAACCTTTAGGAAACTGCTATTTGTTGTGACTGTTACTTACAGAATAAAACCCTCAGAAGACGGCAATGTAGCGTAAAAAACTGAAAGTTGCAGGAAAAATTCAATACATCTCTTTCCCCCATGATTGGGTAGTAAAATATAGGTTTTTAAGCATAAGCCCGCTTTAAGACACGTTATTGATTGATACTTTTGTCAAAAAAGTTTCCCCCGACGGGGTTCGAACCAGAACCCCCGGCTTAACGTGACATAGCTTACCAATTTTTTTCGACAACTCTTCAATCAAAACCGTGTCCTTTTAAAGCGGGCTTATGCTTAAAAACCATATATTAATAAAAAATAATAAATAAAAATAATTAAATAATAATAAAAATAAAAATAAAAATAATAATAATAATAAAATAATAAAGATGCATCGTCCTAAATAAATACAATAAATTTCGACCCAAAACGAGATTTCGACCCGGGGGGTTTTAAGATGTGAGACTCCCCCTAATAAAAAAAATAATAAAAATAATAAAAAAATAATAATAATAATAAAATAATAATAAATAAAAAAAAATAGGGGAAGTCTCACAGTCTTAAATCCCAAATGGCTCGAAATCTCGTTGGCTCAAAATTTATTGTATTTTTTTAGAGACGATACCCCCCCAGAGGAGGCCCCATGTCTATAAATCCCACTGGCTGAAATCTCGTTGGGCCCGAAATTAAATAGTTTTTTATTTGAGACGATGAGATTTCAGACGATGGGAACATTTGTGGCACTGGCTCGAAATTCAAGGCTCGAAATCCCATAGGCCGAAAAAAATAGCTAAAAATTACGCCTTAATGGGGCTGCGTGCTTTGTTTTAAAAATAAATAGCTAGAAAATACGCAGTAATTCGAGGGCCCCCCTGGGGGTGTGTCGTTGGCTATAAATAAATAGCAAGTAAATACCAGTAATTAATGCCGCCTGGCAGCTGTGTCTTTGGCTAAAAATAAATACAAGTAAAAGCAGAAATTACGTGCCGCCGGGCTGCTGTGTCTTTGGCTATAAATAAATAGCTGAAAATACGTCGTTAATACGATCCGCCTGGCCGCTGTGTCGTTGTCTAAAAAAAAATGCTTAAATACGCAGAAATTAGGGTGCCGCCTGGCCGCTGTGTCGTTGGCTCAAATTGTCGAGGCCCCTCCCTTAGCCTTGAAGTCCCAGCAGAGAGAGAAAGGGAAATTTGAATCCTATGCACGCTTACATCAAACACAAACCCCAAAGCTACATCAAAGATTTGATCCTCGTCTTTTTTGTTAAACTAGTGAAAGTAAATTTTTCGAAATTCTGATGAAACTAAAATCGTAAAATAAACCCAATACAAAGTATATTTTTTGTTATACAGTACCGAATACCGATCATTTGATGTATAGCTAATCAAACTATGAACGAACAGCAATTACGACCCTAAGATGGGTTGAGATACAAAAAAGGGATAAAAGTAGTTATTTCAAACAGTTTTTTATCTCCAATTGCACATTCACACATAAAATGGATTAAAGATTTGCAAAGGTGCTTATATATAATGCGCAATGGAACTGGTCCCTTCATGAAAATTTAAAATTGTTTTTAAATATTGAACTACACGTATTATTTGGAACCTTGGTTCGAGCCCCGGATCAGTAGATGCCTTTCGAACACGATTCGGGACACTTTTTTACAGTGAGTTTTTCATTGAAAATCGAAAAAAAGCATGGTACAAAATTTTTTTCTTAAATTCACAAGTGGTTTTAAAGGCATCGATCGGACCTTACGATAATCGTAATCCCAAACATGCCCCTTTTGTAGCATTTGTATATTATTATGGTTCCCGCCAAATAACATCGTGACTTTTTGGGCATCAAAAAATCAAATTATTTTAATCTCCGGTTCCCGCCCCCAAAAGTAGGTTTGCACCCGAACCCCCGACGGTAGGGGGGCGCTTTTGGAATTTTTTCCGGGGTAAAGCACCGTTAGGGGTTTTTAGACCCGTTACAATCTTTTCCCGGGGGTGACGATGAACATTTTGAAATGCGGTAATTTTAAAAAAGTTAAATTGCTTTTAAAAAATAAAAAATTAAAAAAAAAACCTGAATTTTAAAATTCATTTAAAACCCTTTGGTGAATCCCCGTGCAGTTTTAACGGGGGGGGTCCAGGGACAGCAAAAATGTTTACCGTTTTCTTTTTTTTTTGGGGGACTTTGTTTGGATTTTCCATTTTCCATTTTTTTGAAATTTTTGATGCGTGGTAGAGCCAAGAGGTTTGACTTCTGAAAGCAATGAAATGGAAACGGGTTAAACCAAAATTGGGCCCCCGATTTTTTCTTTCCGATTGCGAGGGGAAAAAATCGAAAAGTTGGAAAAATTTTTTAACTTTTTTGCAGTGCAATTTTTAAAATTTTAAAAATTTTTTGGTTTTTCCTCGGTTCCGTTTTTGACACAAAAAGGGGGGGGGGCCGTTAAATGGTAGGGAAGAATAAATGGAATGTAAATAAAATTTGGTTTGAAACCTGTGTCGAACCCCGGGTTAGGGGAAACCCTTCGAGTTCGTCCGGGACACTTTTTGTTTTTGGTTACTTCTGTAAAGGTCAGGACCGTTCCCGAGGATTGACGAAATATGGCTCAGACGTGGCCGGGAATGTTCGATACCAGCTTTTGCATACAAGTGCGATGAAGGGGGCGTCTTTCACACAGTTCCCAAAACAATTGCCCCCAGGAAAACATTCCTCCCACATTTTACACAAAAGGTAAAAGTGTTCCCCGATTTCGAAAATATTTTCACCGTATTTAGAGGCGGCGGACAGGCCCGGGGGCGTACCGAAAGTGTCCCGTAAAACAAAATTTGTCCCAGGATTCGGATAAAGAAAACTTTACCCGAAAAACTCCCGAATCGGGGCCGTACAGGGACCGATTCGTGATTTGTTCGTAAACGAGGTTTTCCAACTAGGGGTTTTCCGAGTACGAGGTTTTCCCCCCTCCGCGTAGCGGCTTCAAGCCGCGCTTGCGCGACTTGTTTTCGAAAAACCCTGAGTCAGTGATATTCAGCTATAATACAAAAATTTAAAAAAACTTCACGCATAAAAAACATACTTTAAGTAATATATTTTGTTTATAGAAAGTATAGTAGTACACATTTTTTGATGGGGGTTTTTGGTGCTACGTTCTTGCCCCTGGTACTAGGTGAACCACAAAGGTCTATTTTATTTTCCGCAACCTAAAAAAAAAAATTTAGATCCTGGGGCAAACGACCCCACAAAAAATTGTGGAGCACGAAAACATTCCCAAGATGAAAAAATTTTTAGAGAAGATCAGGTTCAAGATCATGATTTTTAAACGAGGGAGCGAAGGGGACTGAGTGTCTCCATTAAACTGAAACGGCGCTTCCGTGAGTCTTGGGTCTGTGTGATGTGGTACTCGAAAATCACCGAATCGCTAAACAATTGCACGAACTTTTAAACAGACTCCGGTGCAAGTTTACTGAGAACGCTAACAAAATCATTAGATCCATGCACCTACAAGAAAAAATAAATTGAAAAATAGGCTGCTAATGCGCGGGAATTATTTTAACCCCCAAATGTTTTGATTTAAAAAAATATTTTTTTTTTGTTTTGTCTGGTGTAAAATCCCGTCCCCAAATTTATCGAATCTTGCACGTCAAGGTCCCCCAAATTCCGCTCGGAGATTAAGTAAACCTTTGCAATTTTTAACGTATTTCTACTGGCTTGTTTTCCCATATTTGATACAGATGATAGACTAAAACTCGTTATCATGCTATAAAATATGTTTAAAAATTTTTAAAATTAAAAACCCAGAATTTACAAAAACTTTCCCGAAAAAGGGAGACCCCAGGTCTCCACATTTGTGTAAAAAGGCCCTTCCTATGATAGGCTAGGGAGGTCAAGTGGGGGAAAGAAAGGGGAATGTTACGGGGCTCAACAAGGGTCACTCTCTACTCGTTTAAAAAAGAGGGGGTTTTTGGGGTTGGGCTATTAGGGCGACGGCGTTCCCCCGCAGCCAAGGCACGCGATGCTAGAAGGCGAGTAAATCGACCTGTTTAATCCTACCCGATTGGGGGGTTTTTCAGCAATCGCACACCCCCCTTTTGAAAGATTTACAATTTTAAACTCGGTATAGGGGTTTTGATATGTGGTCCATACCTACAAAAAAATAGCTCATCCGATAACCCGTTATGTTTTAAAAAAAAAGTGCCTAAACGTCGTTTGAAAAACCTTCCGGGGCAGCAAGCAAATTCTGGGGGAGAATTAATAGCCTAAAGATAAAAGGGTAAATCTTAGAACTATAAAATTTTGGACCACATTTAGATTATCCCCAGACGCAGTGCCTTTTGCTTCAAAACCAAAATCGGGTGAAAGGGGGACCGGAGAAAATCCAAATTGTAAGATAATCAAAACACATAATTACTAAGCGGGGGTTTTATAACTTTTAATCACTATAAATCTAGGTCCAAAAACACTGGGGGCTAAATTTGGGGACCATGGCCCAAAAATGCCAAAAAAAACAACTCGAATTTTAAAAAAATTAAAAATTTAAAAGAAAACGCTACAAGGGAATTCCACCGTGGAAAAAATTTTGCTGTCTTCTTTACACTTTGAATAGGGAAAAAAAAAAAAATTTGGGGGTAAAACTGTACCGAGAAAATCAAAAAAATTAAAAAGCGGGTTTTAATTCCGTACTTTTCCGAAAGGCGCTAATTTATACGGGGAAAAACTTACATCTTAGAACTTGAAACTTGGACCACTCTTAGAATCCTTAATGCGCAATTACTTTAGCTTTTAAAACCAAACCGGCAATGGGGCCCGGGGAAAAAAAAAATAAAATCAAAACGCGTTTTAAAACTAGGGTAGTATTTTGTACAAACCTGAAAAAAAATTTTGTTTGGTATTGCTTTACTCCCATTTTATGCAACTTGACTAATCGAGACAAGGGAGGGACTAAGGGATGACGCGGGGGGACAAGGGGTGGACAGGCCTTGCTGGTGAACCAGCCACAAGCATATGGGAGGGCGGGGGTTCCCCCACGTCGTGGTCTTCCCCGTCGTGTCAAAACCGTCCGTGTTGTTTTTTGTCGTCGCCGTGGGGGAGGTAGTCAAAGGGAAGGGGTTCCCAAAACATGGTGTTAACCATTTTTGAACGAGTGAGCGTAGCAAAAGGGTGTGATCTCCTTTCGACTTAAAGGGCCCCTAATTTTTTTTCTGCGTGCGTCGGCGTGCTGGGGTTTGTGTGTGTGTTTGTGTTTTGTTTTGGTGTTTTGGGGTGTTTTGGGTGGTTGGGTACTTAAAATTCCCAAATCGCTAAACAGTTTTCGCTGAAATTTTTAAACAGACATCCGGTACAAGTTTATTGAGAACTGCTAAAAAAATCAGCAAGATTCATTCGATTTTAAACCTAAAAGAAAAAATAAATAAAAAATAGATTTCCAATGTTAAGAAATTATTTTAACGAAAATTTTTTGATTTTGAAAAGATTTTTTTGTTTTTTATTCGCCTGGCGTAAAATGCCTGCCCATGCAAGGTTAAGGACGTCAAGGTCCCCCCAAATTCCGCTCGTAGTTTTGAGTAAACCTTGAAATTTTTTTACGTTTTTCGTACTGGCTATGTTAACCATATAGGCCCTACATTCCCAACAGATGAGGATACACTGCGTTATATGTATTTAAAAACTGTTTAATTAATTTTGAAATACAATCTAAAAATTTAAAAAAATTTCCCGACCAGGGGTTTAAACCCATTTTTTCCCCTTTTGGGCTACAAGGGCCCCTTAGCCAATAGACAAGGGAAACGCCAAAGTCGTATTAGGAGTGAGCGGTCATGTGGGAGTCCCCGGGGAAAACATTTGCATTTAATTTTTGATAATTATTCGATAAATAATATTTTTTTTTTTAAAAATAAGTTGGTTAAAACGGGAAGGGGGCGCGCAACTGAAAGGCTAATGCCCCTCTCAGCCTATGATATGCAGGGTATTGAGGGTAGGCAAGGTGGGGAAAAAAAAGAAATGAAACCGGGGTACTAACACATGGCTCACTCACTCGTTTAAAAAAGCTTTGGCGTTTCCCTAGTAAATATCTAGGCCCAAAAATTTAAGGGGGAAAATTTGGGGGGCCCGTCCGGGGGCCCCAAAAAGAAAAAAAAACAACTCTAAAATTTTACAAATTAAATCGTTCAAAGTCCATCATTCAGGCTTTATAGGAAACAAACAGAAAAAAGATGAATATCCCCTCAAATCAAAAATTTGTAAAAAAAAAAAAAAAAAAAAAAAAAACGTCAGAAAAGGTCTTCCCCCGGGGAAACGCTTGAATATAGATTTGGCCCAAGTTTTTAATTCTTTCTCCCTATTTTCGCTTTGAAAAGAGGTAAGATCTTTTCCCCCTGTAGACACGCCCAAGCCAACAGTTTTCTTTAAAAAAAGTAAAAATTTTAAACTAAAAACCAAAAAAAAAATTGCTTGGGGCCTTGGTTTTTTTTTTTTTTACGGGAACTCTAAAAAGCATTGACCAGCAACTTTTTTAAGTTTTTGAGTTTAAAATTTTTTATTTTTTTACCACGAAAATGGTTAGTTTGGCGCTCGTCAACAGGCAGAAGATCTTATTTTTTTTTCAATGCGAAACTAGGGGCTTTATTAAAAGCTTGGCTCAACTTCCATATTACAGCATTCACGGGCAAAGACCTTTGGGGGAGAGCTTGGCTGTCTTTTTTTTTTTTTTTTTTTAAATTTTTTTATTTTTGGGTTACCACTACTCAAAGAAAAACAAAGTTTACGATATTTCAAAGGTTTAAATAAACCTTTTTTCACGGGTTTTTAAATGCATTTAAAAAAAACATATAACAGAAGGGGCTTTAAAACAAACAAACAATGCTATCAAAACAAAAAAAAATGAACCAAAGAAACAAAATAATTAATTGGCTGTTTTTAAAAAACAAAAAAGAAAGTTTTAAAATTCACAAAACAAAAAAGAAGAAGAAAAAAACATATATATGAGATACAAAAAATTTTCCCAAATTTTCCGGAAAATCAATTCTATCCACTTATTATATTATTAGTAACAAAATCAATGCAGAATCGTTTAAGTTTATTTTTGTGACGTTTGGCTTCATAAAGGGATAAGGGAGGGTTATTCCGACCCAATAACGGTGATCATCAAAAACAGTATGTCATGAACTGTCATTTTCCCATAGTCATAAACGTCATAAACATGATCTACTAATCTAGAGGAAAACTTATGCTGCGTAACGTTTTTTTAAGCTCCTTAAAACCTAACCAAGGGGTCTCTGGTCTCCCCAAATTACGCGGCACCCTTTTAAAGGTTTTGAGTACACAGCATTCTTGGACAATGAGATTCGTTTTTGGGTTTAGAAACGTTGGGATATTTCTTAGGATTAAAAAACAGTACGAACCCGAAGGAGATAGAAGACGTCGATTTTTTGGGAAAAAATTCGGATAGAAATCAAGAACTACTGTTTTAAGAATTTGCGGGGGAACGGAAGCTTGATGTTTTTTTTGCAACAATCACTTTGAACAGATTCCATCACTTTCTGGAACATTTGACTGGAAAACCATTTTTCAAAAATTCTTCTTTTTTGTTTTGTGAATTTTATAATTTTTTTTTCTTTTTTTTTAATAACAATTGAACCACATTTTTTTTTAGTTTCTTTGGGTTTTCATTTTTTTTTATTTAAATGGCATTGTGTGTTAGTTTTAAACCCATTTTTGTTGTCATGTTTTTAAACGTCTTTAAAACCCCTGATGAAGGGAGATGATAAACCTTTAAATATGAAATCTTTGTTTAGTAGAGTAGTGTTTTGTCGAAAACTCGTTTTCACAAAATTTTAGCGCAAAGATTAGCTTACATTCTATATTCAATTTTTATGTTTCTCGTATTTCTGGTTGAAAAAACATAATTATACGTAGCTGTTTACCATAAAAAAAAACTTGTAAAAATACAGCAAACCTTACACACTCAAAAAAATGAGATCTAAAAAAGGGCCCCCCCCCAAGCTTCATCTACCTTCTACATTTGCCCATTTTTAAGCATAAAAAAAACAGTGTCCCGTAAAAACACCCTTGAAAAGTTGGAAAAAAGAAAAATTTCTAAGTCTAATCTCTCAAAAAAATTTTTAAATTATTTTAATTAAAAATAGTACAACCAAATTCTTTTCTCTAATTAGTTTAAAGTAATGTTCATGAAAAATGCAAAAAAAAATAAAATCAAGAATGCCAAAGTGGAAGGGAATGACTTGGTTTTTTTTTAGATCTAATTTTTTTTGGTGTGTAAGGGTTTTGGCTGTTTTTTTACAAGTTTTTTGTTAGTGTAGGATCTCTTTATTTTTTTAAAATTTCATTGCAAAATTTTTGTTAAAATACGATAATTTTATCAAAATCGTTTAAATTTTCTAGGTATTACAATTCCAATAGAATGTAAAAAATAAACTAATAACCCCATGGCCCAAAGCCCGCTTGTTGTAAAAATGTGGGCGATCATTGAAAGAAAACTATATTAAACTTGTTGATTGTTGCCTGTATAAGGCTTTAATTAAAACCTTTATTTGGAACCCCTTTTAGTAAAACTTTTTCAAGTTTTTCTTTAAAAAAGGAAAACCATCCTAAAACCCCTTAATGTCCATGTAAAATAGAACGTTTTTTGCCCCACCCTTTGGGAAAACAAAAGAAATATTCTCATGAATATCGTCTTTTACGATTTTTTTCGAGTTTTGTGCAATATTTTAGTGCCATTTGACCCAATTCTGCCCAAAAACGTGTGGGGCTAAAACGTTCATTTTAACATGGGACTTTAAAGGGTTAGGGTGATGTAGTACCTTTTGAAAGAAAAAAGTTGAAAAATTTAGCCGAATCTTAGAAAATAAGCTTTAATTTTTTTGGTTTTTTACGGTAAAAAAACCAAATTGACAATCAATAGAAATTTGACAACAATCACCTACAATGCGTAGGCAGCAAAACAAAGCATTTGCAAAAGTAAAGATATCCAACGCAAAAAAAAATTTAAAAAGCTCACCCATAACGCGGGGGACTATAGCGTTTTCCTAGTTTTATACTTGGACATAAGGTTTATGGTGATGTTTTTGTCCCTTTTTGAAAGAAAAAAGTAAAAAAATTTACCCAAAATCCATAGAAATAATGTTTTTAATTTAAAGTTTTTTTAAAAAAACCAATTAAAAAAAAAAAAAAACAAAAAGCAAGGGAAACCCCAAAAAAAAAAAGAAACCAAAAAAAACTTTTAAAAAACCCCCAAAACGCGGGGGTTTTGGTTTTTATTAATTGGGGGCGAAACGGGCTTTTTTTTTTGGTTTTTTGGGGATAAACGAAAAAAATTTCCCCCTTTTTTTTTTTTTTGTTTTTTTGTTTTTTTGTTTTTTTTTTTCCCTTTTTTGCCAAATTGGAAAAAATTTTTTAAAGCTTGTAAAATTTTTACACGAAATTTTTTCTCTGAATTAAGACTTTTACATTTTTTCAATAAGGGAAAATTTTTTGAAATTTTTTCGTTTTTTTTGATTTTTAGGCGAATTTTCGGGCCCTTTGGGGGATTTTGAAAACTTTTGGGGAAAAAAATTTAAATTTTTCAGGGCTTAAGGAAATTAGCTTTTAAAAAAAATTTGAAAAATTACCAGAAAATTTTAAAAAAAATTTAAAATAATTTTTTCCAAAAAAACCCTTCAATTAAGAAACAAAAAAAAACTAAAAATCACCTCAAGCGGGAAAAAAAAAACCTTTTTGGGGAAAACCCCCCGCAAACTAAAATAAAAACCCCAAAAAGGGCGGGGTTTTTTTTTTTTTGGGGCCCTTTTCACGCCCCAAAAAATTTTGCTCGGGTGTTTTTTTTTTTTTTTTTTTCCTTTTGTTGTTTGGGCAACGGGGAATTTTAAATTTCCAAAATTCGTTTTTTGAATTTTTGATTTTTTGGGACGGGAAAATTTTAAAAGTCCCTTTTAAATTTTTTTTATTTTGTGGAATTTTGGGGGGACATTTGGATTTTAAAAAGGGTGGGGGCAAAAAGTTTAATTTAAAATTAAGGTAATTTTTTTAAATTTAAAGGGAAGTTAAAAAAATTCCAAAAAGAAAAAAATTTTTTTTAATTTTTTATTAAAATTAAAACCCCTTTTTTTAAAAATTTGGCAATTTTTTAACTTTTACTTTTAAAATTTAAATTTTCCCTAATTCCCCCCTTTAAAGAATTAACCCAAAACCCCTTTTTCGATTGCCAAATGGAAAAATTAATTTTAATTTTTCTAAAATTTATAAAATTTAAAATTTTTTACCACTACCCTTGTTCAAAAATCAAAAAAACCAAAAAATTGTTTTTTGGGCCTGTTTTTTTTTTTTTTTAAAAAAAATAATTAAAAAAAAACCTCCCCCAAAATCGGATTTTGGGGTTTTTTTTAGTTTTTTTTAATCCGAAAAAATATCTTTTTTTTTTTCTTTTTTTCTTTTTTTTTTTTAAGGGAAGGCAAGGGTTTTTTTTTTTAAAAAATTGGGGGGGCCCGAAAAAAAATAATTAACTTATTTTTTTTATTAAAAAAGAAAAAAATTTCTTATCGTACTTTTACCTTTTTTTTTTATTTTTTTCGATTTTTTCTTAAAATTTGGGCCCCTTTCCGTAGTGAAAAAGGAAAGGTTTTAAATACTAAAAATTAATGTTTTTTTTGAGAATTTTTTAAAAAAATTTTTTAAAATGATTTTAGTTTTTTTTTAGTTTTTTAAAAAATTTTTTGGAAAAAATTGGGGTTTTGACCCAAAGGGGGGTCACAAAAAATTTCTTGACAAAATGTTAAATTTTATTTAAAAAAAAAGGGGGAAAAGGGAAAAAAAAGAAAAAAATTTTTTTTTTCCTTTTTATTTAAAGCAAATTTTTAAAAAAAAAAAAAACAAAGATTCAATAAAAAGTTATTTAAAAATTTCCAAAAAAATACTCCCGGGGGAGGAAAAATTTTTCCCCCCCTTTTTTTGACCCCCCATTCGAATCTTAAAGGGTTTAGTTCCCGGGAAATCCAGGAAAAAAATTCTGTAACCAATTTTCAAAAAAAAATTTTTTTTAATTTAACCCCAAAAATTTTATTGTTTTGCATCGCAGTTTTTCAAACCCCCCCTTCCTTTCCCCTTTTGGGTTTTAAAATTTTTCCCCAAAAATTCGGTTTGTCCGCAATTAAGGGTTTTGCGCGGACCACTAAAAGTTTTAAAACTGTAAAAAAAAATATTTGGGGTTTTTTTCCCCCCCACATTTTTTTTAAAAAAGCCCAAAAAAACCCCCAAAAATTTTGGGGGGCGCGAAGGGGGGGCTCCCCCCCCCCCCGTCTTGGGTTTTTTTTGTTTCCCCCCCCCCCTTAAAAGATTCCTAAATCAACAACGCATAGAAAAACTTTGCGAGCCCTAAAAAAACAAAAAAAAAAACCCCCGGTTTTATAAAATTGGCCCAAGGTTTAGAAAAAACCAAAAGGTGGGCCCGGGGAAATTTTTTTTTATCTGCGTGGTGCGTGCCGGTTTTTTTTTTGACGTTAATCCCAATTCAAAAGATTCCTAAATTTTTAAAACTTAAAAATTTTTTAAACAAAAAAACGCTAAACCGCGTTTAAATAAAAAAAATAAAAAAAAAAAAAGGTTCAATGTTAAAAAAATTTTTTTTTTTTTGCCCGAAAAAAATTTTTGGTTTTTGCCTGCGGAAAGGTGGGCCAAAGGGTTTTCGAAGTTTCCCCAAGGTTTACCCCCCAAAACCCTGAAATATAAATTTTTAAAAAAAATTTAAAAATAATTAAATAAAACTAAAAAGTTAAAGTCCCGCCGGGTTTTTGGGGGACTTTTTTGAATTTTTTTTTGCTAAAATTTTTAAAAATAGCAATCACCAAAACGAGGCCACCCTTTCCAAGATTAAAAAAATCCGGGGGGGGTAAATCGAAGCGTCCGGACAATTCAAAAAATTTTTTCGATTCCAAGAAAAAATCTAAATTTTTTATTTAAAACCCCAAAAAATTTCAAAGCGGGGTAGGTTTCCCCAAGGCCCAAAAAACTAAAAATTTTCATTTTGGGAAAAAAGTGACAACAACCAAAAACCCCCAAAAAAAAAATTTAAATTTTTTGGGGTTTAAAAAATTCCCTGTTTTATCAAAAAATACCTTGCCCCCCGGGCCCAAAAAAAAAGAAAAATTTTAAAATTAAAAAATCAAAAAAATTTATGGGAAAAAATTTTTGGAAGTACCCAAAAAATAGGCTAATTTAAGTTTTTGGGGTTTTAATTTTAAAAAAACCCTATGGGTTTGGGGGTTCAACAAAAAAAAAAAAAAACCCAACAAAAAAAAAAAAAATTTAAAAAGGGGGGGTTTTTTAAATAAAAAAAGCTTCGTTTTCTTAAAAAACCCCCGTATTAAAATTTTACGAAAAATTTTTTTCCCTTTAAAAAAATTTTAAAAAGGACCCCAAAAAAATTTTAAAAAAAAAATTAAGGGAAAATTTTGGGGGGGAAAAATTTTTTGGGGTAATTTCAACGGGTAAAAAATAAACCATATTTTTTAATTGGAATTTCAAAAAAATTTAAAAAAATATTTTAAATGGGTTATTAAAAGCCTTTTTTTTTTTTTTTTTTTTTTTTTTTTTTTTTCCCCTTTTTTTTTTTTTTTTTTTCCTTTTTTTTTTTCTTTTTTTTTCTTTTGGGTTTTTTTATCCCTTTTCCTTTTTTTTTTTTTTTTTTAAAAATTTTTTTTTTTTTTTTTTTTTTTTTTTTTTTTTTTCCCCCCTTCCTTTTTTTTTTTTTTTCCTCCCCCTTCCTTTTTCCCTTTTCCCCCCCTTTTTTTTTTTTTTCCCCTTTTTTCTTTTACTTCCCCCTTTACCCAAAAACCCCCAAAAAAAGGGGGGGGGGTTTTTTTTTTTTTCTTTTTTTCCCCCTACCTTCTTTTTTTTTTTTTTTTTGTTTTTTTTTTTTTTTTTTTCTTTTTCCCCTTTTTTTTTTTTTTCCTTTTTTTTTTTTTTTTGAACACAATTTAAATTTTCCGGGTTTTTTTTTTTTTTTTTTTTCGCTTTTTTTTTTCCCCTTTTCCTCTTTTTTCCCCTTTTTAAATGACAAAATAAAAACCCCAATATTCTCCCCTTTCCCCCTTTTTTCTTCCCCTTCTTTCTTTTCCTCTCCTTTTAAAAAACCCTTTTAAAAATCCCTTAAAAATTTTTTTTTTTCTTTTAAAAAATTTCCCTTTTTTTTTTTTTTTCTTTTTTTTCCCCTTTTTTTTTTTTTTTTTTTCTTTTTTTTTTTTTTTTTAAAAATTTTTTTTTTTCCTTTTTTTTTTTTTTTTTTCTTTTTCTTTTTTTTTTTTTTTCTTTTTTCCCCCTTTTTTGGTTTTGGGCCCTTTTTTCGGGGCCCCCCCTCTTCCCTTTTTTTAAAAAATTTTTTTTTTTTTTTTCGGGGTCCCCTCTTTTTTTGGGATATTTAAAAAACCAAATTTTTTTAAAACCCTTATTTCATTTCTCAACATTAAAAAATTTTAAAAACCCAATTACTTTTCCCTCCCCATTTTAACCCTTTTTTATTACAAAAACCTTTTTTTCTCCCTTTCCCCCCCTTTTACACTTTTTAAATTTTATAAATCAAATCATTCCCTTTAAAAATTAAAAAAAAATTTTTTACCAAAAAACCCCCCTCCAATAGAAATTTAATTTAACACTTGGGGGAAAAAAATTTTTTTTGTTTAAAAAGGTTTTTTTAAAGGTTTTTTACAATTTGCAAAGGGGGGTTTTCTAATTATTTTGTTCACCTTTTTTAAATAAAAATTTTTTTTCCCCCAAAAAATTAATAAACAAATTTTTGGGATTTTTCATGGGCCTTTATTATTTTTCATTTTTATTTAACCACATTTAAAAATTTAATTTAAAAAGTCCACGAAAAAACAAAAATACTAAAACATTTGGAAATCTTAAAATATTTTTTCCATTTTTAAAAGCGTTGACCCCAAAAATTTTAGGGTTCACCGTATGGGCCCCTAAAAGGACCGATATATAAGCCTTAAGGAATTAACGACCCAAAAACGAAAAGTTCAGTGACCCATTTCCCCCACTTTTTTTTTTATTTTTGTTTTATGAAAAGGGAAATTTGAAAAAGGGAAAAAAAACTTTTAATCAAAATCAAAACCTTTATGCAATTTTTGAGCCCTAAAAAAAAATTTTTGGAAATTTAAAAAAACGGAAATAAATTTTTTTTTTTAAAATTTTAAAAAAAATTAAATTTTTTTTGGGTTAAAAACCTTTTTTAAGAAAAAGGCCAAAAAAATAAAAAATGCAAAAGATTAAAAAAAAAAAAATCCCCAAAATAATCGAACAAACAAAACCAAAAGGGTGGAAATATAGTAAAAAATTAAAAATTTTTTAAAATTTTTAAATTTTATTGTTTTTTAAAAATTCCATTTGGGTTTTTTAAAGGGGGTTGGGTTTTTGTAATGTAATAGATTTTTTTTTTTGTTTTATGAAAATTGTAAAGGGACCTTGGTTATGTGGGATATAGGGAGTTAATTTAGAAAAAAAAAAAAATGCCAAGGGGGCACTTTTTAATTTTATTAAAGTTTAAAATACAAAAATTTGAAAAGGGTTTTGGGTTTTTTTTGAAATTTAAAATTAAAAAATATATTTTAAATCAAAAAAATAAATTTTTAAAAAAAAATTAAGGGGGTGGGGTCAAAGTTACCGAGAAAGGTTGCCTGTCCCCCAAAAAAAAAAAAACCCAATTAAAAATTTTAAAAAGTTTTTTTGCCTTTGGGCCGGGGGAATTAATTTTAGGGCAAAAGACCCCCCATTAAAGCATTTGTTTGGGCTGGAGACCAATTGAAAACCCCCCCCCCCAAATGGGGTTTATATTTTTGACAATTTACACAAAGGGGATCAAAATTTGGTAAAAAACCCCCTTAAATTAATATTTTGTTTAAAGGGATAAAAACAAGAGTTTAGTATTTAAATTTGACAAAATTTAAAAAAATAACCATCGAACCCCGGGGTTAGGGCCCGTATGTTTTCCCAATGAGTAAAAGGGCCCCCCTTTAAAAATTCTAATTTTTTTTTTTCTTTTTTAAATTTTTTAAAAATTTTTGGGAATTAAAAATTTTTTGAATAAACAAAAAATTTTGGAAAAAAAACCCAAAATTTTTTTTAAAACTATAATGATTTTTAAAGGTTTAAGTGGGGGACTATCCCTTTTATTTTATCTTTTAAAAAAATTTGAAAGGTTTAAACCCGGGAAATTGCAAGTCCCGGCTAAACCCCGTTTTAAATTAAAAAAAAAAAACAAAAACTTAGAATTTAAAAATTTCTGCATTTTGAAAAACCACGTAACCTGGGGGGACCCTTATTACTTTTTTTTTTGTTATAAGTAAACATATTTTAATCTTGCGTCAAAAAAAAGTTAAAGAAATATTAAAAATAAAAAACAGGGGGGTTTTGAATTTTTTTAAAAAAAACTCCAAAAACCAAATTACAAAAAAACAATAAGATAGGGGAAAATATAGCAGAGTTAAAATTTTCGGTTTATTTCAATTCAAATGTTTTGGTCCTTTTTCCCTGAGCGGTTGGGTTTTTTTAATAAAGTTTGGGGTTTTAAAAGTTTGGGGAAGTTAATTGTTTTTAAAAAATTTTAAAAAAAAAAAAAAAAAGTTTTAATTTAATTTTTTCCCATTGGAAAAATTATTTTTAAAAAAAACCTAATTTATTAAATATTTAAAAATAATTAATATTTTGAATATTTAATATATTTCGAGCATACGGGTTTTATAGACAAGAGGATTTTATAGACATGAGGATTTCGAGCCTGTGAAACCATCCCTAATAATAGTATACTCGGATTGTTTATGTGCATGGCAAGTTAAAAATGAAAATATGGTTCCGTGTTGGAATATTTTGTGTTAAATTTAATCCAACGACTGTAGGCCTAGTATCTTAAACATAAACATGGTATCCACTGGGATGGGGATAGATCCCCGGTCTTCAGAGCTGTCCGGCGCGATCGGAATGAATGCTGCAACCAACTAAACTTTGCAGTCGCATATATTTTGTAAGTCATATATTTTTTATTACTGGTGTATGATAGTGTTACTATAATCATATACAGACAGTGAAAACATTGTAGCAACTACACTCAGAAAAATCAATCAAAAGAGGCCTACCTACATTCACGCAAGAAAATCAAATTCCGTACAAGCAGTATGCCCTCTGTCCACATGACTTTGTAAACGTATTATCTCATATTTTGTTAGTGCCTTTCTAGAAAAACGTGGTACGCTGAGTATCTGAAGTAGTTTTGGCTGATAAACGCAATAAATTAGTCTACAGCTGCCCCCCTCCCTCCAGCGGCAAGCCAATCTCTCGTGACCAAAAAAATATATTCTCAAGGCCATGCATCGTACATAAAGCTGGCTCAAACCTTTTTTATTGTGACATCAAAACCGTTGTAATTACAAACAAAAGATGAACAGGAATCATTAGTACCTTATGAAATACGATTAGTCCTAATAAAAATATATCAACCTGATGAAACAGACAAAGAGACAATGTTCAAATGTTCAAACGTAATTATCAAAACTTGAAGATATATTCCCTCAAAATTGTTCGAGCACCGATCACTCATTATTGTTTTCTTTACATTTAAACAGTCACGCAACGCAATCGAACTCAAAAGTCGAAAGTCGCTTTGTACCGCACAGATTACCGACTGTTATTTATGGCGAATCTATTCGCCTAGGTACAGAACAATAACTAACTAGTGCTGTAGATTCGAGTCGCTGGCTCGGCGGATCACATAACGTCGATAAAACTGGCTTGAAAGGTTCAGTGCTTTCCTGACAGAATGCGCAACGTTAAAAACCGGATATTGAGGGATGTGTGTTTGTGGTGTGGTGTGTGTTGTGTGTGGGTTGGGTTGGGGGGGGGGAAATTTGAAGCGACCATGGTCCAGCTGCGACAGCGCGCCGGAGAATCGAGAGGCGATTGGCGAGTGAGTCATTGTATCCATTTACAAGCGTCAATCTCCCCCACCCCCTCTTCATGCCGAACATCACACATCGCTCGTATAAAAAAGAACATGCGAATGAAAGGTCCTTTGAATGACAATGGATTTTTTGATTGGATATTGCTTTACGTCTCATATTTATGCAACTTGGCTAATCGAGACGAAGCAGGGACGTAAGGATGCCGCGGGGGGAAAGGGGTTGGACAGGCCTGTGCTGGTCAGAACCAGCCACAAGCATATGGGGAGGGCAGGGGTTCCCCCACGTCGTGGTCGTCTCCGTCTGTGTCATCATCCGTCCGTGTTGTCTTTGTCGTCGCCGTCGGGGAGGTAGTCAAAGGAAGGGTTCCCCGACGACGACCATAGCTCGCCATTGTTTCAGGGAGTGAAACTCCCCTATTTACGGGCCAAACCGCGAGAAGGTGTCGAGTTGGAATTTGAAGGCCCAATGACAATGGAGATTGGAGCAAAGCAGAAATAACTATATCGATTTTTGAGACGGGAAGGAATGTTGGATTTTACCACTACTATGTCTTTACGTATTGGTAGTAGTCTGTCTGTCCAGATAAATTACTAAATTATTAAATCACGTCTCAATAGTAGAATGTAAATGAAGGAAATAAGGTTTATGGTCAACGCTTGAGATTGAGATAACAAAAGATAGCGAGCGGGTGAAGAAAAGAGAAAGAAAAGAACTACTTGTGCATCTCATATTTATTCATTGAATCATTGTCCACTCAGTTACAAGCAGTGCATTTATTACGGAATTTTGTGCAAAATACAGAAATAACAATGCCAATTGTCAAACCTAGCTGTGTATAAAGCCTGGGCTTTGGGAGCCCCCCCCCCCCCCCAAGCCATAGAAAGGGTTATAGCGAGCAACTATTAGGAAAATTACTTAACCTAACCAATAATACCTAATAATCAAGAAATAAATAACTAAAATATCAACAATCAAGTTTGTGTTCAAATTTAACAAAAAAGGTATTTTTTTTTTTATAATAATTACCGATAGGCCCAAGATTTTAACCTCTTTAATAACATAATGCCAATTATATTTATTATTAAAAAATAGTATTGCTCTAAACGAAATTAGTTCAACTCACCGATAAAAGTTTAATGAAATTGAGAAGTAGATAAATCTCACTTTAAAATGTTTGAAACTCAGTTACGCCCTATGAATGTCAACAGGTGTGATGATCTCAGTTTGTAACTTGAATATTGCCGCCCAGCCTCTACTCGTTAGCGAGTTTGGGTTTGTTATGTTGGCAATGCGCACGGCGCAATGCATCCTGGGACTAGTGAGACTGACTAGCAATGGAGGCTAAGCCTAGACCTGTGGCGTGCTTATAACTTGTACTGTTCTGCATCTTAATTAACAAAGAACTCATTCCTAAATAACCAGTGTGTTACAATATTATTACATGGATAATATTACAACAGTGAGCATTAAAATAAAATCTGAACACAATTAACCAAATAGTGAAGGCCCCAAACTGAATATTACAAAAAACTATCATTAATTGCATTAATGAAATTAATTACATACATCTCAATAAAAAGTGTACATCATCACAAAATAGTCGACTACTTGGGTATCAAATGAAAGCTCATTTTTATAATAATTAATGTATGACAACATATTTATATGAATTAATTAATTAATCATCTAATTAATTGCATTTAAGGGAAAAAACTTTAATTTTTTTTATAATAATTATGAATAGGTAGGTACCTAAACCTCATACGATTGTCAAAAAAAATTCCCACTTTAATAACATTATGAACAGTTTAAAAAAATGTTAATGGCCCCAAACGAAGTTCTTACAACCCTTTCATGATTAATGAACATTAGAATAAGCTAAAGTTAATTTAAAAAGTTGACATCACGTGCACAGTCAAATAGCGAATCAAATAATAGCCAAATTGTATAATAACTAAGAAAAATGGACAACATATTATATTATGTTCATTAATATGCTATCCATTAATGACAACATTAATTATATCATACTGCTTTTACATAACATCCACGCCCCTTTGGTATGTTTTCTCAATGAAACATTAACACAGTGTCGGGCTTCAAACGAATACCTACGAAAATGACCATAAACATTTGGACAAGATGAATTTCAATTTGGGCCCATTACAATTTGTAATTTGGCAAATGTTATTTAAAGTGGGTAGATCTTTTAACAATCGGTAGAGTTTTAGGTACCTACCTATTCATAATTATCACAAAATCAAAAAATGTTTTTCAACCTCCAATGCAGTTAATTAGATGATTAATAATTTAATTTAAAAATATTTTGTCATATTTATTATTAATAAAGTAAGGTTTCATTTGTTACCCAAGTCGACTATGTTGTGATGAGTACATGTTGATGATGTTTTTTTTGAGATTTTTGTAATTAATTCATTAATTCAATTAATGATAGTTTTGTGATATTCAGTTCGGGGCCATCACTATTTGGTTAATTGTGTTTACATTGATTTTTAATGCTCCTGTTGACATTCGTAGGGCATAACTGAATCTCAACAAAGTGAGATTTATCGAATTCTCAATTTCATTAATCAATTAATCTGTGAGTTGAACGAATTTTGCGTGGAGCCATACTATTTTTGATGAATTGGCATTGTTATTAAAGTGGTAAAATCTTAGGCCAATAGGCATAGTTTTAGGGACTATGCATAAGAATAAAAAATTCAAAAGTGGTATAATTTAACTAAAATGTAATTCATTGGATGGTTAATTAATTAATTAAAAATATTTTCCGTATATATATATTTTCGGGGTAGTCCGTGTGGTTTTATTATTAGTTACTAATAATAAAACCACACGGACTACCCGAAAATACAATGTCTGCATATTCAATCCCGTGAAAGTCTGCGATAATAACATATTATATATATTATATATATTATATATATGATAAAAACAAGGATCTTGGGTTAAAACCGGCGTCGAAAAGTAAGATGAACCAGGGCAGAACCTGGGCGTCCACCGACGTTTCATCTGTACTACGTCAGACATTTTCAAGGTTGACTGTGACTCTACGGAGGTTGGAGTCACAGTGGTTGGCAAGCACGCAGCGCCCGCCTTATAAAGCCTCGGCTGAAGGTGCGGGGTGGCGAGGTTATATAAAAAATAGGTGCGGGGCGGCGATGTCATATTGATAAAATTAATTAATTAACCTATTCAGCCAAATCCATCAGAGGTGGTGCAAATTTCAGATTCCATTATTCCAAGCACGAATAACATTTCAAAAGACAACCAATCAGGCCCTATGACAAGAAGCCGGACTAAAAGGTTTCACTACAGTAAGCTGTGCTATTTTGTTTCTCAATTGCCACATCCGTATATATTTTATCGATATGACATCGCCGCCCCCGCACCTATTTTCTATATAACCTCGCCGCCCCGCACCTTCAGCCGAGGCTTTATAAGGCGGGCGCTGCGTGCTTGCCAACCACTGTGACTCAACCTCCGTAGAGACACAGTCAACCTTGAAAATGTCTGAGATAGTATATATATTTTATTATCCTTGCAAATATGTGGGTTCTTTGGTGCAAGTTCCTAAAAAATTTAACAT
>JAMZAV010009666.1:0-25827 GCA_024449915.1 Sweltsa coloradensis | reverse complement strand
ATGGCCCCTGTTGTTATTCCCCAAGGGTTGGAGCCCAAAAAAGGGAGGACCGTGTTTTTTTGAAGGAGGCGGATCATAAAACCAACCAAAAAATAGGACAGTGAAAAGATGGTGTAAGTCACGGGCAACACGGCACATGGGGCTGACGTCAAGCCACTTGTCAGAGAAGGGTATGATAGTTACAAGAAAAGGGTCACGAAAAGAGTTAAATTTATTTGTTAGAAATAAAAATGACGATACAAAAAAGACAAATATCCAGAAGAGTATGTGACAAATAATTGTCAAGAAAATGTTAAAAATGGCCTTATGCAATAAAGACAATACATAGGAAGTTTATAGATACATCATTATTATCAAGAAAACGTTCTTATTGCGCAAGTCTTATGCTTTATCATAATAAACTTGCAGTTCTACACTGGATACTTATTTTATACATATTACAAGAAGAAAACCCCACATGTGTCCTCGATGAGGACCTACTTGGGGATGTAGGGTAGGGGTTTGGAATATTTATGGCATGGAAGATAAATGCGTCTAGACACTTAAAACTCGCAATTGTCATTTTACATATGTTTTACTTTTGAAAGCACTCAAATCCCGAACAACTGTCATCCCCTCGCAACTCGATCTTTTGCTGTTCTTTTACCCCCCCCCCCTCACCGCCATTACCTACACACCCCACGTCCTCGCCAGAAGACTTCGTAACACAGGCCAATCTACACTTTTAAAACTCTAGAAAACTTTTAATACAGTCTTCCGTCGCTCGCGGACGAAGAAAACTTGAATGTTTCCATTTCTTAAACATTCAAGATTGGGATTTCTTACTTTCCAACTTGTTTGGAACAAACTTCGTTCTCTTTACCACACTTATCAGCGACCGAGGTGAAATTAAGTTGAATACGAAAAGCGAACCACTATATAACATGAAATGTGCACTGAAATGGGGTAAAATGAAGTTCGTGTATATCAGAATACTCGCGAAAACCCAAACGGGGAGGTTTTACAGCAAAGGAAGCAAAATGAACTCAATTATGAATTAACTCCGACTTATCCCACTTTGGTGCGTAATTAACAATATGAACATGAAATAGTTGAACACGCGGCCTCGGCGATTCTTTGAATGAGGCACAAAGGGGCAAACTTTTACTTTGTTTTCGTCGACGTTTTACAAGGGGTCGGTTTTTAATTTCCCCGCTCGCCTCGCGGTCACGACCTTGCGCACGGCGGCCATGTTGGAAAAAAGGTAGCCTCAACAAAGTGGCTACGAGGGCGATATTTAATTATCGTTGCTTGGGGGCTGAGCAGATCTCAAGGACAACGTAGATGATCTGGTAACCACACGTTTCTGCTTGAAGCAACGCATATTGAAATGCTAGCTTACGATTATGCAGGGCTGACATTAAATAATCATTTGAAAAAAGCAAATTTTGGGAAGGAAAGATGAATGATTAAGGTATAATATAATGTGAAACATCATTGAAATAAGAAACAGTCCTAGCTCCCGACCTGTCTACCTCTTGCCTACTTACACTCGGCAACCCCAAATTCCGTGCACACTTTAAGGAATGAGATAAACGGGAAGAATCCTCGATCTAACCTAGACGGGCGAATTTTTCTACAGAGAAAGTTAATTCGTTTTTCTTCATGAAGGGAAACCCCCGGAGATGTTTTTAAGGAAATGAAATTCCAAAAAATAACCCCACCTCCCCCAACACACACACGGGCGGTAGAAGCGAGGAGAGGCGCACTGCAGTTATTTTTATAGGGGGAGATATTTGGGGCCGTGGGTTCACGATCTCACAGGGGTTTACAGCACACTTTAAAACCCCAAGCACCCCCTTTGTAAATAGTTTTGGCCACGTTTGGGGAATGTCGGTATGTTGTCCCGGGACCTTTCTGTTTTTTTTTTAATTTGTGGTCCCCAAAACAGGGGCCCGCCTTTTTTCCCTCGCGCAACTAAAATAAAAAGAGCATTCTTTTTTTTGGGTTCGAAAATTTTTTGGCATCAACATAAAGTACAAAAACATTTTGAAAAAAGATATAGGGCCCCCTTTACAGTACAAAGGGTTACAAATCGCACAACATACCAGCCCTGGAAAATAGAAAAAAACATTGAAAACCTTTTTATATTAAATTTTTGTGTTACCTGCGACTGGGGCGGGAGGGGGGACTTTAAATTTTGTCTCTTATGTGCAAAAAGGATTTTAAAAATTTGAAAAAGGAATTTCCCTTTAAAAAATTTTTACATACACTTTATGGGAAGATTGCGTTAACTTCTAAATATTCATGCATTAAATTTGGCCGCTCCCGCACGGGAGATGATGTCAAAATTCTAAACAAAAGGTCTCGGAAAATTTCAAGAACCATGATGTAAAATGGTAGTTTTGTCTAAATTTATTCGCCTATCCGTATGGGCCGGATAATACCGAAGTTATAAATATTTTTTCATTTGGGACTATGCCCAGGAGGGGGAAGGGAAAATTTTGGGTGTCCCCGGGAAAAAATTTTCCAAAAAAAAGGCTAAAATTTCACAAATGTTCATTTGATCTTTTAAAAACAATTTTTTAAAAAAGGCCCCCCTAACCCTCCGCCGCGTGGGGGTCTTGAGATATGGGTGAAAAAAGGGCGTAAGTCCCAAAAAATTTTGTTTTTTTCCAATTTAAAAACCCATTTTTTTACACAAATATCTAAAAAATTAAATTAAATATTTCTACGAAAGAAAAAATTTAAATCAGTCATAAGTTTCGACCCATGCGGGGGAAAAGGGGTAAGTCCCAAAAAAAATTTTATTTTCAATAATTTCAATACTTTTTGACATCGTATTGCAACTAAAAATTTATTTTAAATTCTCCCAAAGGGAAACTTTAAATTTTTCCCTTTTTTTTGGAAGGGTGTCGCCCACAGGGGGCCCAAAAGGGCTTTAAGTGCAAATATAGGGTTATTTTTAGTTTCAAAAAAAGTTATGGAAATTAATATATATGAAAATTTAAATTTATTTATTGTACGGGGGACAAAAGCCCAAAAAATCTTCCCCGAGCTTGGGTTGCTGGCGTTTTGATAAATGGGGGAAAAAGGGGTAATTGACACCCATTTTCGTATTTAATAAAAAAAAAGAGCTTTTTAAAACCTTAAAATACTTTTTATTGTAACATATGAATCCCTTCCCTGGACCCCAAAATGTAAAACCATGCATCCCGGACTGTTTTGGCTATCCCAAAGTTGTATGGAAAAACCCCTTTTACAAAATCGTTGAAAAAGAAACAGTTTGGACATAACCAAATTTAATAAAATATTTCCCCCGCTTTTCTAAAAACGGCTTTGCTAGACATATTTTGGGCAAAAGATTTTGGTGTGTTTTGAGCTGGAAATTTTAACATTTTCCCAAAGTTAAAAAAAACTCATCTCAGGGTTAAAAATAAAAAAACGGATTTTGAAAGGGATTCGAGCAGGAGCTGTGGAAAACCAAGCTTGGGCTTGGCTAGTGTTTCACACCCACTAAAGATAATGACTGTGGACTCTTGATGTAATACCCAAAAGGGGCAAAAGGGGTTTAAGTCACAAAACTATATAATTCAGTCATATGTTTTTAAAATTTTTGCTTGTACTTTGGCCAGTTTTATCACCGGGGAAACATATTGAAGACTTAAAGGCCCTTCACCCTTTCAAGAAATCCAAAATTAGCATTTAAACTGACATTAATTTGGTGTCCATTCCCCTGATCGAAAACTTAAAAATTAATACTATAAAACCGATAGTGAAGCGTAAAGATAGAGTAAATGTACCTTTCTTTCCCTTGCCCCAAAAAACATTACTGCCCCATTTACCCCACATTGAAGTTTTTTCCCCAACTCAAAACTATTTAAAAACATTTTTTGGAAAAGTGGTGATTTTGAAGGGCGCTTTTGGGACAAAGACGACTTTCCCCTGTTTGACGGGAAATCTTCTTTTGTTAAAAAATAAAGACAAAATCACATATTATTTTTTACAGAGTTGGGGCTCAATCTCCCATATACATTAAAAATACCCTGCCCACAAAAATTTTAAATTTTCCCATATAGTGGTCAAACTTTTCATTTTAGTGTAGTTTATGCCGCCACCCTCGTCCGTTTCCATTAGGAAGTCATACTAAATTTCTGTTTCATGTTGTTTATTGTGAAAAAATTCGGCTCAAATGTGTTCCCGTTGGTTTGACGGACACCGGAGACCGCTTGTCCCCAAACTGGTAGGGGAAATTTCTAAGCTGCAGTTTTCCAAAAGTAAATTAGTAAAAGAAATATATGCGAAGTTTTTTTAAAATATATGTTCCTACTTAGTTTTTCTAAAGTTTTTTTCAAATATATTTTTTCTGTGGTTTCATTTTGTTTACTTCGTTTAGCAGTAGCACTTTATTTTCAATGCGTATACGGGGATCTTTGATTTTAAAATGCGCCAATCCACCGCACATTTATAGATCTATCCCTCCATCCCTCAGGCTTTTATGGCAAACATGGAAGGGTTTTTACTTTGTAGCGTTTTAAAAAACGGGGGGGCTGGGGAACATCCCCGCACATGCAATTCAGTCCCCTATGCAAGCGTTTGTTTCCCACTCGGACATTTTTAAAAAAAACAAATCGGGATTTTAAATATGTTTATTTTTCTTTGCTCATGCTCTATCTATCTGATGTATACTATAGTCAAATACAAGATGGGTTTTCCCCCAGCTCGTGCCAAATCCCTTTCAAAATCCCTCTATGCAAGGGCCCCTTGGGGAAAAGCTGGAGAATATTATTTTATAGGGTTTGGGTAAAAAATCCATCCCGCTAATTACAACAATTTTGTAATGGTTCTTTTTCATACAAAACTGGCCTAGCAAGTCAGCGCCCTGCCCTGGAAATTTTCATTGATTTTCCATTGTTTGGGATTCATGTGTTACAATAAAGTAGTGGGGTTAGTTTTTAGGGTTTAAAGGGGCCCCAAACACTAAGGGTTTTTATTTCCCGTGTTTTTTCTTTTAGAAAGGGTGTGCTATTTTTTTAAAATTTTATTTTACAGCTTTGTTTTATTTCAGATATTTAAAAAAAATTGGGTTTTTATTCCCCAATTCTCAGATAAAATTCTTGAAATTAGGTTTTAGTTTTAAAAAATTTTCCCTCGCATAGGGGTTGGGGGGCATTTTTACTAAAAAGTGCTTAAAAGTTAAAATTTTCACCACCTGCTCAATGGGGGTGGTATGGGGGTTTTTTTTTTAGTGAGAGGGGTGTGGGCCCGCGTGGGGGGGTCCCGAACAAACCCCTTCACGTCGAGAAGAGCGCCTTTTAAAGAACCAGGGTGTAACATTTGGGGGTTTTTTTTAAAGACGAAATTTTTATTTGGAGATTTTGGTTTAGAACGTACTAGTTAATGTCAAAAACACTTTTTTATGTTTTTTATAGAATTTGATGTCAGTTACGCCCCGGTTTTCCACCAGTTATAAGACGTCAGCAACGAAGCTCGGGGAAGAAGTTTACTTTTATCTTCCCTATGAATACTTAAAATTTGGCCCTATATATGAATGTCAAAAAGTTTTTTTAAGACTGAAAATAAAAAATATCTTTTTTTATTATTACGCCCTTTTGCCACCATGTGTCAAGACACCCCTGGTCGAAAAAAAGGGAACCCAAATTTTACGTTTTTCCCTTGGATGAATACAAAAATAATTTTCAGTTGCCAAAAATACGTATGGGCCCAAAAGGTTGGAAAAAAAAATTTAAAAAATCATTTTTTTGGGGACTTAAAGCCCTTTTGCCACGCCTTTGGGGCGAGGGTTATGACTGATTTTAAAATTTAATGACGTAGAAATATTTTTAAAAATTTGTTAAAAAATATTAATGTAAAAAAAAGGGTTTAAATTTAAAATAACCAAAATTTTTGGGACTTACGCCCTTTTGCCAAATATATCTCAAGGGCGCACGCGGCGGAGTTAGGGGGGCTTTTCAAATTTTGTTTTGAATGATCAAAAATGAACATGTGTGCAAATTTTTTAGCTTGTTCGGAATTTGTCCGGGGAAAAATCTTCCCTCCTGGGGTACTAGGGACAAAGTACAAAATAACTCTTTGCAAAGAAAGTGAATAGTCTATAATAAATAATAATAATAAAAGTGATACACAGTGTTTATGTTAAAGTAGAGTAGATACATAATAAAAGTATGCCCTACTAGATAAAGGAATCATATAGAAGAAAGAAAATTTGGATATAAAGCAATAATTGACATTGATATTGATATTGATATTGTAATAAGTGTGACCGTTAATTTGGCCTCCAGAATTTTCCACATCCGCCCACATTACAACAAAGAAGACACTTTAATGCATCTTACTTGAATCTTCAAAGTCTGCAAACGATCACCCATCGGCCTTGATGCTGCTTTACGTACACGAATACTATGTGGGTGGGTATTTCAATTTCAGTTTTATTGTGGACAAAGTATGTACACTTTATACACAACAAACACATCTGGTGTATGTGTCCTTGTTTTCAAATCCTGTGGTCGGTCTCTGTCTGTCTGTGTGGGTGGGTGGATTCTCGTTCTTATAAAGAGTTTGACAGGCCAAGGAATAAGCTTCTCCGTTGGGATTCCCCCAAACAAACGAATCTGATGACAACACGAGGAAAAACACGAAAGAAAGACGACGATCTATTTTTACACCTACTCGTACAGTCGCGGCCAAGTGTCGTGGGACACTTCTTTCCGGTGTCTTTGTACAAAAAGGCGAAACATCGTTACAGTATAGAGTTCAGGATTTTTTGGTGACGTCCATGTATAGTAGAAAGCAAATGTATCGAAATAAAGATTAAATCATATTGTGCATTGAATTATGACCCTCCTAAAAATTTTATTCCCTCCTCCTAGACCTTAAGAGTCACCAAAAACTTTATGAACCCCCCTTGTTGATGGGCATTTTCAATATTAAACTCATGTCAATCGGGTGTCGTTCGATTTTTATTGTGAGACGTGACACATGCACGGGCAGACGGATAAACAAAAACCCCTAAATAACCGTTTTGAAACATGTTATCTGTGACAATATCAACAATAAGTAGCATTTAATTAGCATGATCTCACTATGCATTTTTTCATTGAATGAAATCGCAAGTCGACAGCAGTTGAGAGTGGGTGGGCAAACATAGTTTTAAATATGTAGTGGAATCTTTTAATGGGAAAAAGCAATGTAGGCCTTCCCTTCCATTAACATTAATATTTTTACATCAATTTGTTCAAAGCCGGATATACCTACCTATATTTCTTAAACGCTTTGAACACAATAAATCCTAAGCATGGCATTAAGCATCCATTACTCTTACGTAGAAATGAAATTCCACAAATTTGGAAAATATCGAACATAATGTGGCCACCATATAATACTATCTTTAAAAAGTCTGCTTAGTGGAGAATAGAAAAACCTTCGACAATATTTAGCTGGAATGTTCTCCCTCTTATTTACCAAGAATAGTTGTATAACAAGGCCGAGATAACCTAATGTCTCGACCCACAACAATCTATCCTAGAGGTTAGAAAGCGTTCCAGAATATTATCCAGGAGGATGAAAGGGGAAGATGATGACAGTATGGGGAAGACATGATGAGGGTATTGTTGTCTTGTTACAATTACCCCCCAAGGTTTAATATAGTTTGCTCGGTCTATTATCTTGAGACCAGTTAAATTACAATCTTAGCTCAGTTTACGACCCCTAGTTCCGACCGACCCACTGTTTACCGCGCCTTGGATAATCATAGGGAGAAGGTTGAGAGATGCGCGGAATAGAGGCCAAGGGTACAGCCTTGTATTCTTCACTGATGTACACATGATTAGTTTATAATGTACTTGAATGAAAGGCGCGTCAATTGGTTCGAAATTTTGTTTTACAGAGACAATTTTTACCAAATTAATAATTTGTATATTGACTTAAAAATATTGACTGTCTATTAATTTATTTTGTTTAATAATTTCTTAATAGGCCTACTGCATATTTAATTTGGAGTTAAGAATTTATTAGGGATAATGGCTTGGCATTCGGTTACGCTTATTTATTGATGTAGTCATAGTGACACGTGACATGAGAAAAATAAGATTCTATGACATCAAGTAAATCAATCCCGTATGGCGGCTTTCAAAACATGCATACATATGATAAATCAAAGAACATTATTTTATGCAGTTGCAATTGTGAAGGGAAAAACATGCATACATATGATAAATCAAAGAACATTATTTATACAGTTGCTATTGTGAAGGGAAAACATTCTATGAGTTCTAACGCATATACAAGCGATCTGCCTGGTTTTGTTGTAAAATCTCAAAGATAGCTTAATAATATTTCGCATTGATATTTACAGTTCAAAAACTCCGACGAAAACTCAATCAGAATAGAAAGCTTCTTATAAACGAGCTGAAAGCTGTAAGGGGTAGAAGTCTGCTACCAACTGCGGGATGCAATAGAGAACAAATCCCCCGGGCGGCTTCGTGGCTCAATTTAGTAACTTTACCTTCTCAGGGGAAAACAATCATTTGATCGGACTAGAGGAAAACCTTGCGTCTGTTTTGTGTTGAGCGAGACAGAGAAACACAAGGGATGTTATATGATGAGAGAGAAAGAGAAATATCAATTGGTAAGCCATTTTATTTTATTACGTGGGATCAAAGCCAATTCACAGGCTTTTCCACCGACTAACAACACGGTTTATGTAAGTGATCTTACACATAAAGTTAAATGGGTTTCTTCAGAATACATCACAACACAAAAAACTAACGTAAAGATGAATGTTATGACACTGACTTGTTTTTTTAACTGGTGTCCCACTTGACGGGCAGTCGTCTTTAACCCGGCAATTTATTTACTTTTACATTTCCTTTGCACTGGACAAATGCATCTATGAAACTGTGATGTTACTTTTAAAAAACTAAACATTCTAGATTTGGTGGAGGTGCCGGGATAAAACGAATTTCCCGAATGATTCTATTGTCGCCCATTTTTATGCAAAATTTGGTGGAGGTGCCGGGTAAAGGAACTAATTTTCCAAATGATTTGTATTGTAATCCATTTTGACACAATATTTGGTGGAGGTGACGGGTTAAAGTACTTATTTCACAAATGTTTTCTATTGTACACAATTTTGCAATTTTGACGAAAAATTTGGTGGAGGTGCCGGATTAAATACTAATTTCTCGTATGATTTTGTTTTGACCATTGTTTTGGTGTATTTGTCGGATTACGTTCTTTTGTTTAAACCATTATGACGCAATATTGCTAGGATAACGTTAATTTATTTAGACAGACGAGGTTTATTAAGCGTAATAGTTCGGACACACACAACGTTCGTTCGGACATGTTGTGGCGTGGATGAGGCATCCAAGACAGCAACTCCAAAAGTTCGCCTGGTCTGTGGAGGACGTGCAAGTGAAACACTAGTGTGACGTAGGCTCGGCCACTCGGGTGATTAAAAACCGCGTTACTCCTCGTCGACCGTGTAAGCTGTCTCCCTTCCGCTAGTTCACCTCACACGGGACGCCGCCACGATAGACTAAACCCTACTATCCCAAGCGTATACACCGAGCAGCTTAGTGCAACACTCGATAAAATTAATTAGATACCGTTTTTTAAGGGAAAAAGTAGCAAACACGAGAACATAATAGATACTTTATAAATAATTTAGAAAATACTTGGACTGACCTGCTATTACCACTAAGTAATTTATGTGTAACAGTCATTTAGAAGATATGTAGTTACATATTTTTAACGCATGTGGCGCATCAACTGAGAAACAGAATTGGTTAAATTGGATACGAGAGACATCAAATAAATATGATTGCGAAATCCGTTGAGCGATAATGAGTAAGAATACCCCTGAGTAGAATATGGCATTATCTTGAAGGCAATGTTTTGCAACCAGGATGAGTGCGCCATGTGAAACACGCATGAATAGTCAAACAAAGGTCCACTGAATCTCCCAGCGGAATTTCCAGGATCTCCGTTATCAAGTAAAGCGGCGGGCACACGGATGCAGCACAAGAAGGCTGTGACTTATAGAACGGACACGCAAGGTTAGCAAGCGGTGTGCTCACTAGATCACGTGCTCACAAGAAGGCTGTGACTTATAGAACGGACCCGCAAGGTTAGCAAGCGGTATGCTCGCTGGATCACGTGCCCGCATCAGTTATATTACCATGCGCTCGACGTCGCGCGGGGTAATTCCGCCCTAGTGTGGATTACAGGAAGCTATTATCTCGGCGTGATGGATGGAAGCGGATCATCTCCTCACCTCGGCGCGCGACAGACGAGATTCGAGAGACAAAAGCGAGCGGTCGTGTTGAGGTATAATTGCCGGGGTAGCTATCTCCACGCGCGCACACACACGTGCTTCGGAGGGGAGTGAGAAGGGAGTAGCCCACAGCATCATACATACCTCAGTCAGCTCCCTCTTCCCAGACTGTCCATGTGCTCAGTGCTGATTGTTGTCCTGTTATTCGCCATAATCAGCACGCTACTGGAGAGCTCTATTATAGCGCTCGTGTCAAATGATTATTTGTTTTCATTGTTTGCCCTTTTATTTACTTATATATATTTTTATAAACTATCAATTAATTAATGTATTATTTATTTGTGTAGTATTACTCTTTCTGTAAACATATAATTATTTAATTTTATTGTTATCCATGTTATTACATTCAACAACAAGGAACGGCGTCGACGCTAGCAAATATTAACATATTAAGGAAAACATTACAAAATAAGACAGACCTTGGGGATATAAAAGATCGATAAAGATCGAGTAATTGATTTTGGAATATGGTGAACGATTGTCAGTGTAATCTGTGGTATAATAGTATAGTCGTTTTTTTTTTAAATGACGAATTTTAAGTCTGCTATTAAAGTAAATATAAGACAAATGACTGGTAACAATAAAAACTTGTTTGCTTGGACAGGCGTGAAAAGAGTAAATATCTAGGAGGCATCAACGAGGGTGATAGTAGGCGAGGGTGGGGGTGAGCGAGACACCCACCTGTAGGGGTGAGGGGGGCGGCAGCTGAATCAATCGCTGCTGATGCTATCGTTGTTTCCTAGGCGACAGACTTTACATACGGAACACAGCTGGGTAATTTAACGTTCAGCTCGGATAGTGATACTGAGAGCGCTTGGGAACGTAGGCGGGAAAGTTATCGTATATTGGAGCGTAGGTTTTCTATCTCGGTCGGTTTAGACGAAGGCAAGACACTGGAAAGAACAATCTAGTTCTAAGACGAAGTTTAGAAGACATTAACTAACAAACATGATTTATACCATAAAATTCGTTCAAGTTGTCAATTATAATTTATCCTCCATCGTAATTAGTACTAAGGTTGTACATATTAAAATCCACTAGTGCAAATTTTATACAAAATACTTAAAACAGATACAAATACGAAAAAGTCTACAATGGACAATATTTAACACTTGTTTGATAACAGTAACCATTAGTCCTATCATAACTCTTTTTATATAATAAAGCCATAGGTATGCGTGTATTTAATACTGATCGAAAACAGTTATTATTAGATTAGATCATATTGTTATATTTTGTCATTAGTCCCATAATAAAGTGTAACACCACTTTTGCGCTTAAAAAAAAGTTACAATTTTCGTGTTGTTCGTTTTTAACATGGTTTGTTATGTTCAAATTATCTTGAACCTAACTCTACGTAAATAGTTGCATTCCACCTTGACCCGGGCGGTACTAATGCATCAACTCACCCAGCTGAGTCAGAGAGATAAACAGCTGACTTGTGCGACTGGTAGGAAAGCAGACCCGATCGCGAGACAACTGTGTGACTGGACGGCGACCAGGGAGGTTGTTACCGAGGGAACAGCTCGCTGTAGGATGCTACAGTGATTGTGAGCCTAGACTTGGAGACTGCAGGCGACGTGGGGCCCGGAATATACGATTCCAGGCTAAGCCAGCATTCAACCCGAGCGTCATTAGACGGAACCTTCTTCACAACCACTAATTCGGAGCCCTCGGGACGAACCATTGGAACCCTAGGACTTGCTGTCAAGGACTCGACCAATCCAGGTCATTCACTCGTACCGGACCAGGCCACACCCAGGACCAGGAGGAAACAATTACGCGCCCGGCTAGGAACGCAAGTAATCAACGTACCTACCACCCCACTCCCCGGTATCACTGATAATTATTTAATTGGTCTGTACGGCCTACTTTTCTCCAAAGGCGAGATACTCGCCGTTGTGAGGTCATGTTATTAGGATATGTAAATGCACCCAACCCACCAGAGGTGGGCAGAGCAAATGCACCCAACCCACCAGAGGTGGGCAGAGCAATCTAACATGCTTTGACAAGTGAGGCCCTACTAATCTGAGAAGGCTTTATAATTGATGTAACCATTTATTTATTAATATCACACCTTTATAATATTATGCTCCATTGTACCCTTGTGATCTACGACTCAGTATCTAGGCCTACTCTATTATATTAGTGAAGAACCTAGTCAGTGCAATAGCACCTGCTTTGACAAGTGAGGCCCTACTAATCTTAGAAGGCTGTATAACTGATAAGCTTTCATTAATTAATCTCACACCTTTGTAATATGATACCCCCTTATATATTGTGTTATTTATTATCACTATCTACTTTATTATATTGGTGAGGGACCTAGTCAGTGCAATAGCACATGCTTTGACAAGTGAGGCCCTACTATCTTGGCAGGCTTTATAATTGATTGAACCATTTATTAATCAATCTTACATCTTTGTAATATGTTACCCAATTGTAGGCCCACCATTGTAATTTATGACCCACTATTTAGGCCTACTCTCTTATATTAGTGAGGGACCTAGTCAGTGCAACAGCACATGGTTTATTTTTGACCACAGAGGCCCTACTAATATAAGAAGGTTCTATAATTAACCATTTATTTATTAATATCACACCTTTATAATATTATGCCCCATTGTACTATTTTGTTATTTATTATTCACTATTTACCCTAGTATGTAAGGAAGGACCCAGTCAGTGCAGAGCACATAGTTTGACAAGTGAGGCCCTACTATTATCAGTACGCTTTATTATTCTCAACTAGTTAGTAAAGGTTATCATGTGTTGTAATGTTATGCTCCATTATAATATTGTGGTAATTATTATTCACTGTTTACTCTTATTAGTGTAGTACTCAGGCCGTGCAACTGCACACGAGTTGAACAAGCTAGGCCCTACTTTACAAGGAAGCTATCTCTTTATTAACTATAATGTGTGCTCATGTTCTTCCAATGTTTTGTCTCCTATGGTAGACCCTAGTGATATTTTGTTATCTGGTATCCATGTTCCATTGCTAGGTTATGCAACCGGACATGGCACTACTTTAATATTGTAACCAGGGTGAACAAAGTCTGATTCCAATGTGTAGCACCGCCGTACTAAGGCACCGTATACCCTATTCAGCCGAGCCTAAGTCACCGACTTCACTGAATGCTTTCATGTACTAGTCTTGTTTGCAGACATCTAGGTCCTGCCTCTTTGTTCCTGTGGCGCTGTAGGGATATCGTGCGTTGGTTCGGAGCTGTGGCTCATGCCCTTGGGCAATCGGTATCCTGTCAATTCATAATATTGGCCCCGGAATATTATTACTGTTCTGAAACCTTCTGTATACTCTATCTAGAGCATTACTATTATCTTCTTTATGACCACACCTGTAACTACCTTGTACCTATTTTTCAAACAATATATAATTAAGTTTTTGGTTAAATTGTAACAGTGAGTTCCGCGTTCTTTACCCCCTATTCCTCTTCAAGGTTTCTTGGTTTTCCCTATTTCCCCCCACCTTCCATCATCGCCGGAGGGGAACAAAACCAAGTGGCGCCCTTTAAGCTCGCTATCAGCCATCCGGTCACCTATCTACCCACACCCCACCACTGCAGCTAGCCGGCAACCCGCCTTTAAGGCTCAACCTTGTAGCACGAGATTTGGCGTGCGACATTGGCGCCCTACGTGGATTTATGGTGTTTGGTATCTCGGCTTTCAAATTAGACATTAATTTTCCACTCGATTGCAATGGAGGTTAATAGACTTTCAAAGAGTGAAATTGAATATGAGTTGAAATGTCGTGGACTTCCTGCCACTGGTGCCGCAGACCAGTTGAGAAAGTCACTTCGTAGAGCAATTCGTGACCGACGACCAGTTAAACACATGTGTTGGTGAACCGGAAAATGAGCTGGAATTATGCGAGCGGAATATAAACGAGATTCAGACTGAGCTGAGGAAATTTTCAGGGACGAGACGAGACCCACTGTATTGTAAATTAGATGCAAAAGTTACACATTACATTGGTCGAATTCAGAATGTAGATGTGAAGGCAGATGAGGAACTTTCAAAATGGAGGTCGACGTTACTAAAATTAACTATGGACGCGTATGAGGAGCTAGAATCAAGAGCAAAAAGTGATCAAGAGGATTCAGATGACGAATTCACTCCGGCACCGAACAATACAAACACTGCTACATTAGTGACAGAACAGAATCATGTAACTACGGACTCTGCTAGTACTTCGTTACGTAATGAAACTCCGGTTAAATTGAATACAAAGTCTATTCCCGTTTTGAAATGGAATTTAACTTTTTCGGGGGAAAAAGGTGTTAGCCTAGGGGCATTTCTGGAAAGAGTCTCTGAACTCCGAGTTGCGCGCGGAATTACGGATTATGAACTCTGGGCATCAGCTGTTGATCTCTTTAGTGGACCTGCGCTAGTATGGTTCAGGGCAGCAAGATGCCGTTGTAGATCTTGGACCGAACTAGTCGCAGAACTAAAGCAAACATTTCAACCGGCGGATTACGAAGACTGCCTGTGGGAAGAAATTCGACTCCGAACTCAGGGGAAAGATGAGCAGATAGACATTTATGTAGCAATCATGGAAAATCTTTTTGCGCGTCTAGACTCACCAACCTCGGAAACCGAACGATTAAGAGTTATGAGAAAGAATTTAGCCCCATACTACCAAGACAGGTTGTCCTTGCATGACATTAATACAATTCATGAACTTCTCACATTAGGACGTCGAGTGGAAGCAGGACGGGTGCGCACAGAGAAATACAATGCGCCCCCACCAAAAAACGCGACAATGGAGAAAGATCTAGCATATTCGAGGCGAACGTCAGAACTTGTCGAGGTTTCACACCAGGTTAGACAAGCCCACGTTTTAGAGGTATCACCACAGATAGCTAATAGGGGTAAAACAAAAGCATGTTGGAACTGTCAGGAACCAGGTCATCCGTATCGCAAATGTCCAAAACCCCTGACTCAATTCTGTTTAACTTGTGGCACTCCTGGTGTACAGTACGCCAACTGCAGGAAGTGTCATAAGGGAAACGCTACAGGGAGGAATTGAAAGACTGTCGCATATCTTCCTCCCGTAGTCTTGTGAAAACATCTGCGGCAGAATGGGACAAGTGGCTACGGCATGTTTCTGATTTCATCAAGATTAAACCCTCGATTGATTATCTACTCCAAACACAAAACCGAGATGATAGATTGTACCTCAACGTCAAGATATTAGATTGTCAATTCTCGGGATTGCTGGATTCAGGAGCTTCGCGTTCGATACTTGGACAAAAAGGCTTAGACCACATGCAGAGACTGGGGTTGGAAATGAAAACAGACACTGGCATAGCCAAGTGAAGGTTGCTAATGGACAGTTTTGACAGGTGTTAGGATTCATGAACATCCCTATGGAATGGAAGGTTCCATCCATAACATTGAGGTGATGGTCGTTCCCTCTGTGAAACAACCACTAATTCTTGGATTAGATTTTTGGAGAAAGGTGAAACTCCTTCCGAATTTTGTCAATCACACATGGACATTCGACACGACTGACGAGTGCTATGTCAATGAAGTTGTTTTTGACAAAGAACATATATCCAACGAACAGTGTATGGAACTAGATGCCTTGGTAGCCGGAACTTCGAACAAATGGGTACATCACTTGGTCAGACAACCTTAGTTCAACACAAAATAGACACGGGGACAGCTGAACCTATAAAACAGCGTTATTACCCACTTTCACCGGTCAAACAGGCACAGATGGATGCGAATTAGACCATATGCTACAACTGGGAGTGGTGGTTCCATCAAAAAGCCCGTGGTCATCCCCAGCTCTTTCTGGTTAACAAGTCTGATGGCACCTCACGATTTGTGGTGGATTTCCGGAAGGTGAATAAAGTAACGAAACGGGATGCGTATCCCATTCCTTACGTTAACTCAATTTTAGACAGACTTCGAGATGCTCGTTTCCTTACCTCCCTCGATCTTAAAAGCGCTTATTGGCAGGTACCAGTAGACCCAAAAGTCGAGAGAAGACAGCTTTACTATCCCGTCACGAGGTTTGTTCGAGTTTACCAGGATGCCGTTCGGCCTACATAATTCTCCAGCGACTTGGCAGAGACTGATAGACCGCATATTAAGATCAGATCTCGAGCCCGTACGTTTTTGTCTATCTTGATGACATCATTATCTGCACTTCACCTTCCAAAAGCATCTGGAGGTGTTGGAAGAAGTCTTCGGAGGTTAATAGAAGCTAATTTAAACACTCGAATCGTGAAAAATGTAAGTTTTGCAGGTCAGAGCTAAAGTATCTGGGATACGTTGTCGATTCCATGGGTTTGCACTGCGATCCTGAGAAAGTGGCAGCCATATCGGACTATCCAGCACCCAAAACACTGAAGGAGCTTCGTCGATTTATCGGTATGACCTCGTGGTACCGAAGATTCGTTCCAGGATTTTCTACCATTATAGGCCCGTTGACTAAGCTGACGCACAAGAACCAAAAGTTTGCATGGAATGCTGAAGCGCAAGAAGCCTTCCAGGACTTAAAAGGAAAATTGATCACAGCACCGATTCTTTCCTGCCCGGATTTCTCACGAAAGTTTTGCGTTCAAACGGATGCATCGAACTATGGCTTAGGTGCAGTGCTAAGTCAAATGCATGACGATGGGGAGAAAGTAGTAGCCTTCGCCAGTAGAACCTTAACTAACAACGAGAAAAAGTTTTCAGCAACAGAGAAAGAGTGCTTAGCTGTTTTTGGGCCATTGAGAAGTATCGGCCTTACATAGAAGGAAGTGAATTCACCGTTATCACGGACCACCATAGTTGATCTGGCTCCAAAACTTACAAGATCCGACAGGTAGATTAGCTCGCTGGGCGCTACGGCTTCAACCGTATAACTATCAAATAATTCATCGCAAAGGGAAGGACAATGTTGTACCTGACGCACTCTCGAGGTCCGTACCAGTTGATCTTATCACTCTTCCGGATACGATACAGGATCCTTGGTACCAGAAAACCCTTCTTCGTGTCAAGAACAAACCTTTAGACTACCCAAAATGGAATGTTGACAAGGACTGTTTATATAAGCTAAACGGGACTTGGAAGATGGTTGTTCCAAAAGAGTCACGCCCGGCAGTATTCGAAGAATGTCATGATGATGCAACAGCAGGTCACTTGGGCATATGGAAAACCTACAAAAGAATTTGTAACTCATACTATGGCCGAAAATGAAGTCCGACGTGTCCAGATATGTTAAACAAATGCTCCGTTTGTCTGCAGTATAAACGCGGAAAGACAACTACCAGCAGGACTTATGGGTCGATGCAAGAACGTTAGCAAACCCTGGCAGCTAATTTCTTCTGACCTTCTTGGACCGTTTCCGCGTTCGAAGAAAGGGAATAAGTATCTCCTTGTTATTGCAGATTGGTTTACCAAATACTCTCTGATCTTCCTCTACGGGCAGCTAACGCCAAAAGCATAGTTCGCCACATGGAAGAAGATGTTTTCCTGATCTATGGAGCTCCACAAAACCATTGTATGTGACAATGGGTCTCAGTCTGCAGGCAAGGAAATGAAACATCTAGCTACGCAATATCAATCGAAAATATTCTTCAATGCTCGCTACCATCCACAAAACAATCCTCGGAACGGATTAATCAAGTCCTGAAGACCATGATTGCATCATACGTGAAGGATAATCACCAAACATGGGACCAAAACATCCATAAATTTGGTTATGCGATTCGAACGGCACACCATGAAGTTACAGGTTACACGCCGGTATACCTAAACTTTGGAAGAGAAATTTCCACATCAGGCAGAGCACATGGAGACTACCAGGGTGACTTGGACAATCCCACTTGCACGTCAAGGGAGGATTGGGCCCAAGAAATTAAATCACTTCAAGCAACATATCGGACAGTGACCGATAGGATTGTTAAGGGACATGACGAAAATGCTAAACGGTACAATCTACGCCGCAGACCAGTCACCTATGAGGTTGGCCAGATAGTTTACAAGAAAAATTATGCACAGTCTGATGCAGCAGCAAACTTTTCAGCAAAGTTAGCTCCAAAGTTTGTAGGACCTTTTGTAATCAAGTCCAAGTTGTCTCCACTAGTTTTCGAGTTGGTTAACAACAGAAATAAAAGCATTGGCTATTGGCATGTTTGTGACCTTCGGAAGTCCCCAGAAGATAAATAAAACTAATTGTTCGTCATGACCCTTGTCTGTAGGAGGGGGGAGGTGTTATGTTCAAATTATCTTGAACCTAACTCTACGTAAATAGTTGCATTCCACCTTGACCCGGGCGGTACTAATGCATCAACTCACCCAGCTGAGTCAGAGAGATAACAGCTGACTTGTGCGACTGGTAGGAAAGCAGACCCGATCGCGAGACAACTGTGTGACTGGACGGCGACCAGGGAGGTTGTTACCGAGGGAACAGCTCGCTGTAGGATGCTACAGTGATTGTGAGCCTAGACTTGGAGACTGCAGGCGACGTGGGGCCCGGAATATACGATTCCAGGCTAAGCCAGCATTCAACCCGAGCGTCATTAGACGGAACCTTCTTCACAACCACTAATCGGAGCCCTCGGGACGAACCATTGGAACCCTAGGACTTGCTGTCAAGGACTCGACCAATCCAGGTCATTCACTCGTACCGGACCAGGCCACACCAGGACCAGGAGGAAACAATTACGCGCCAGGCTAGGAACGCAAGTAATCAACGTACCTACCACCCCACTCCCCGGTATCACTGATAATATTTAATGGTCTGTACGGCCTACTTTTCTCCAAAGGCGAGATACTCGCCGTTGTGAGGTCATGTTAGGATATGTAAATGCACCCAACCCACCAGAGGTGGGCAGAGCAATCTAACAATAGTGTGGAGCCTAGTCAGTGCAATAGCATCTGCTTTGACAAGTGAGGCCTACTAATCTGAGAAGGCTTTATAATTGATGTAACCATTATTTATTAATATCACACCTTTATAATATTATGCTCCATTGTACCCTTGTGATCTACGACTCAGTATCTCGGCGTACTCTGTTATATTAGTGAGGAACCTAGTCAGTGCAAAGCACCTGCTTTGACAAGTGAGACCCTACTAATCTTAGAAGGCTGTATAACTGATAAGCATTCATTAATTAATCTCACACCTTTGTAATATGATACCCCTTATACTATTGTGTTATTTATTATTCACTATCTACTTATATATTGGTGAGGGACCTAGTCAGTGCAATAGCACATGCTTTGACAAGTGAGGCCCTACTAATCTTGGCAGGCTTTATAATTGATTGAACCATTTATTAATCAATCTTACATCTTTGTAATATGTTGCCCAATTGTCGGCCCACCATTGTAATTTATGACCCACTATTTAGGCCTACTCTCTTATATTAGTGAGGGACCTAGTCAGTGCAACAGCACATGGTTTATTTTTGACCACAGAGGCCCTACTAATATAAGAAGGTTCTATAATTAACCATTTATTTATTAATATCACACCTTTATAATATTATGCCCCATTGTACTATTGTGTTATTATTATTCACTATTTACCCTAGTATGTAAGGGAAGGACCTAGTCAGTGCAGAGCACATAGTTTGACAAGTGAGGCCCTATATTATCAGTACGCTTTATTATTCTCAACTATTTAGTAAAGGTTATCATGTGTTTGTAATGTTATGCTCCATTATAATATTGTGGTAATTATTATTCACTGTTTACTCTTATTAGTGTAGTACTCAGGCCGTGCAACTGCACACGAGTTGAACAAGCTAGGCCCTACTTTACAAGGAAGCTATCTCTTTATTAACTATAATGTGTGCTCATGTCTTACAATATTTTGTCTCCTATGGTAGACCCTAGTGATATTTTGTTATCTGGTATCCATGTTCCATTGCTAGGTTATGCAACCGGACATGGCACTACTTTAATATTGTAACCAGGGTGAACAAAGTCTGATTCCAATGTGTAGCACCGCCCGTACTAAGGCACCGTATACCCCTATTCAGCCGAGCCTAAGTCACCGACTCACTGAATGCTTTCATGTACTAGTCTTGTTTGCAGACATCTAGGTCCTGCCTCTTTGTTCCGGTGGCGCTGTAGGGATATCGTGCGTTGGTTCGGAGCTGTGGCTCATGCCCTTGGGCAATCGGTATCCTGTCAATTCATAATATTGGCCCCGGAATATTATTACTGTTCTGAAACCTTCTGTATACTCTATCTAGAGCATTACTATTATCTTCTTTATGACCACACCTGTAACTACCTTGTACCTATTTTTCAAACAATATATAATTAAGTTTTTGGTTAAATTGTAACAGTGAGTTCCCGCGTTCTTTACCCCCTATTCCTCTTCAAGGTTTCTTGGTTTCCCTATTTCCCCCCACCTTCCATCATCGCCGGGGGAACAAAACCAAGTGGCGCCCTTTAAGCTCGCTATCAGCCATCGCGTCACCTATCTACCCACACCCCCCACTGCAGCTAGCCGGCAACCCGCCTTTAAGGCTCAACCTTGTAGCACGAGATTTGGCGTGCGACAGGTTTTCAATATTGTTGTAAACATTTTGAAATAATATATCAATAAATAAAACCACGATAAAACATCTATTATTATAGCTCGTTCATACCATGGGTACATCAGTACTTCCAATGAACAACAAAAGTCACTACATCAGACTAGGTTTTAAACTTCTGAAACGGGGATTTTAGATTAGTTCAAACAACGAATCGTCCAACAAATAGTCTCATGTCCCGTAATGAAAGGAGTTTTCTAAAACCGAATGGGTCGACATGTACTTGTTATTTGTTCTAAAGCTCCAGACTCTGGGAACACAACGTCGTTACAAGGATTGCTACTCGATCAAAGCCTCCGCTTTAGGGTCGCCCTGTTGCGAGTTGCGACTGAGCCGATGTTTACCTTAAAGTTGGTCCAGTCTGACCACCCGCCCGGCCGGCTTCATCATTGACTCCGTCCAGCTTTTAGGGCTGCTGTGGTCTCGCTCGACCTCGCTCCTCTACGGTCTACGAGGGCGAGACAACAACTAGAGGTGGTTCAGAGTTCAGGCTGTACGGCCAGGCCACACACACAGGAAACTTACATCATTAGTTTTGGAATCGTACGGATAATGTCACAAAACCGAATACAAGATTTAAAACAAAATTCTGTGCGCTTTAGACGTATGAAACTGAAAACAAAATACACATTTTGAAGGTGCATAGACGCGTACGTTTGCAACTTTTTGTAACTGAATAGGATAGACTTTAAATACCCTAAATATTTAAATAACAAATTAATTAAAAATTTAAAAAAATCATAACCCTAAGACGTAGGTTGTTACTAAAAAAATTCTTGGCACTTTGGTGGAGGCGCCGGGTCCGGTGAAGATCGCGAGTGTTGAAATCGAAATCGACTTCCGTAAAAATCGCGTTTATTAATAAATAAATAAATAAATACACAAATAAATGCTGCTACCAATTTAAACTAACGCTGAAAGCACGCACGTTAAATTTGTGAACAATTTCATTATTAAGGACGGTTACATGATTACATCAGAAACAAATAGTTTACATGCATACCTAGATGCATAATTATAATTTGCCCTGATTTTCCAGATTACAAGAAGTTATCCTATTGTAATTACTTGTCTCAATTTGTGCAATCTTACAGACCGTTACCTTTCGTGAACTACGCCGTATGCGTGAAGTGCGTTCAGCAGACAGAAAGTGGCCTTATCATCGTAGACGGCCGACCGAACTCACGATACATCCCATCGAACACGGACGTTATCTCAAATAAAAATAAATTATATTTAGAGTCTACCCACTCAGTTATATAACTGATTTTCAGTGGGGGACTTTAAATCAAAGTGACCAAACCTACCCTGTAGGCCCCGACGCAATCGACGAGTGAGCAATAACAAACCAAAGATCGATATTTTTTAATAGGATATATAGCAATCAGAGGTGTGGGCAGATCGAACACCTGCGGATCAACGCCAGAATTCAACAAAACCGATTCAGAACAACTCTAAATTTATTATGAGCTTCGTGACTAGGACGGCTCCAAAACCACCGTTTACCTATATGTATATTTCTATAAGAAACCTCGTCGTGACCTCGAGTGGGTTGACAAGTTTTTAATGAAATGTGTATATACAGTCGGGAAGTTCCACCCGGTAGGGAAGGGGTAGTAATCTCCGTATGCAAATCCGTGCTCGGGGTGGCGGAGAGCGGTTATTAAAATACTCACGGGTGTTTAACTCGTCGGTAACGAGGTGGTAAGAGCGCAATCCGAGCTCTTGACCTAGACTTGGTTGTGTGATGTTCTGAGAGTCCGCTGTGACGTCACGAGGGCGGCAATCAGCGGATCTCGACCTAGACTTGCGAGACGCGAGGGTAATGAGCACAATCATATTCTTACTGGCGATTACACTTGGCGACGAGGAGACCAATAGGAAGACGACGAGAGAGACGTCAAACAGAGAGATCACGCAAGGATTAAAAGTGTAGAATTTTTGATGGGGCTAACGTAAGAACAAAGTAGAGATAAGGAAAAAATAAGGGTAATTATCTTAGAGAGTATTGAATTTCAATATGTTTTTGCGAAAATGTTTTTCAATTTGAATTTGTATTTACGACCGTGTACGTGATTTGCAACGAAGTAAGTCAATTTTATTTATTTATTTAATGTTTATACTATTCATTAAAAAAATAATTTTCAAAGGAGGACAGCTAAATAAATATAATTACATAGATGCAGACACAACAATGAACTACGTTAAGTAAATATTTGAAATAGTAATATTTCAACAATGCATTAAAATACAACAATTTTTAGTAACAAATTCAAAAAAAATAATAAATGCAATTAATTAATGAAATAAAATATAAAAAAGGGTTGGAAAAAAAGAAAAGAAAGGGAAAAAATCATCAAAAAAGAAAAACTAAAAAAAAAAATTGTATTCATGTAATGCATGTATTCGGTACGTATTTTGTTGTGTTCTGTTTTCAAATGCGTTAAATGCGTATTATAGATAATTGCAAACATCGCTAGATAAAGTTAAATCATCTATATATCGTAAGTAACGGATATTTGTAACGTCCCCTCTACCGAACTTACTCTGAAATGTTAGAACAACAGTGTGGCTCCTGCGGCTGTGTCCCGGGCCAACCACCTATAGCTCTCGCGGTCCCACCACACTGCCCGGCTGAGTCAATGACCCCCACCCCTCTCCACCACAGGGTCGAGCGGGAATAATTTCATAAATCAACCCTAAGTACTGAGCACTTGGACCGCGTCTTAATTGCCAGGTTTTTGTCGGGCTCACTGCGAGATAAATCAACATTCCAGCATCTTATCTCCCGCACCGCTACACGAAACATTAGCATTCTAAACACTAGGACCGGGAATAATTCAATTTTCTCTGGCAATTCACGACGTTTCGCCCGACTCCCAACTTCCTCAACCTTGAGCTGTGAGGGGGAAGGACGGACCAAGAATTAAACATAGGAGGAGAATTTTACCGAAGAAAAACTTAGTTTTTTCGGGACCGATCATAATCACAGTTCGTTAAAAATTAGGGCCTATTCAAAAAGTTTCCCAAAAGTAGTAACAACTTTATCTTCAGACCGAAGAATTATCACAGCTTCCAGGAATCGTTCTTATGGTCGATTCGTTAAATAATAGCCGGTGATAAAAATATGATAACATTTTCTTCTTCTTTAGTACAGTACATTGGAACTATTAACAACTAGTTCATAAACTCGATTTTACTGTATGAAATGTTTTAAAGGCAATTATTGTTTTAGGAGAAAAGTTATTAATTTACGTCTATTCAGTTAAAAAACTGATTTACAAAGGACTACATAAACCTTTCTTACGTTACAATCGCAAACATTATTTTTAGGTAAAATCAAAATATCTTTGAATGTTTATAATCTAAAACTATGTTTTTATGTTTTTTTTTCAATTCCAAAAAATCCAAGAGCTGAAAACAATAGTAAAAATTCAAGGATAATAGTATTTTACTTGACGAAGAAATCGCTCGTGAAAGAACGGTGTTTTGCAACTTCAGTTTCGGCGCAATTTGGATCTCTATAAAATTCTTCATTTCACCACTCGAACACGTGTCCCCTCATTACCCCACCACGTGGTGAGATCAGAGTTCGTTCACACCGCCCCCTCGTCGGCAAACAAGCCAGCCTCAAACCCATGCACCGCTCTCAATTACAAAGCACTCGAATAACTCGCGCCCCTAGCTCCCTCCAAGTTCTTTGGGATCCACTGGCACGGAGCCCACTCCACCACACGCCATACACCAACACCTGTTCGGCGTCCGGTACGTTCCCAGGACCTCTTGCACCGACACCAGATACCGTACGTACATGGAGAGGTTCACTATATAAAACGATCTAGTTCTCTCATTTAAAATGGCTGGAGGCGCTTTTAGCCTTCGGAATGACACTTTCGAGTCCCCAAATGGTACTTCATACACAAGATGATATCACAGACAATATATTCGAAAGTCAAAAAGAATCAGTATAATAAAGGAGACGCTTCTTTTCGACTAAGTTGACCAATCAGAACATGACGACGCAGATTTGAAATTTAGAAAATTTAGATTGAATTTGGATTGTCTCATATTATGCACTTTGTCTCTTCGAGACGCTGCGTGGTGACAGATGAGGATGAAGTATGAACAGAAGGGAGGAGGGGAAACCGGTACCAGCACGGAGCCTACATTTTTCTAAAAGTATCAAGGGGACCAACGGCTTAACGTCCCATCCGAAAGGACGGTGAACCTTGACAGTCATAGGTTCCTCAAGTTGCATAATCTCATTACACCACATCTTACCTCACTTGACGACTGAGTGGCAAAGAAATGTGCATGGTAATAGTGTTCATTAAATTATGCACATCTACGAAATAAAGGGAAAGTTGCGTTATTAATTGATCATTACCAGAATTAGCAGACCTGATTGATTATACGGGAGTCACTGAAGGAAAATGTAAGTAACACGCGGAAAAGATGTTGGGCATGAATATATTGAATTAGTTCCCATGGCTTTCACCTCTAATCAACCACACACACCGGCTGGAGAAGGTGGCTGGGAGAAATTTTTTCCCAGTCTCTCTCTCTCTCTCTCTCTCTCTCGCGTGAACCGCGAGCCTGGTTCAAGTCTACACAAGACTAACGTAATAAGGTTGATGGGGATGAAACCGCAATCTAGAATTTAATTGCAGCGATGAATCAAACGATTTGCGAGAACGAGTGAGAGAAACTTAAACGGAGAAGAAAGAAAGATGAAGTGAGAAGTAAAAGATTGAGAACGAGAAGATGATGACGTGAGCTTGTGCATTACACGAGAGTGATGACTAATGAGGGGTAGAATTGAGACGAGAGAGAAAGAGAGAGAGAGAAACTTTCTGTGTAATTACGGAAAACTGTGCACATTCACAAGCACGAGAGGGTGTTTGTAAATAAAACCCAAAT
>JAMZAV010009665.1:0-24499 GCA_024449915.1 Sweltsa coloradensis | reverse complement strand
ATATCTACGGCATGTCCATATGGAGGCATTAGAATTTCCAAATCATATCGGCGTGGCGTATAGCCTAGAATGCTATAGCCTAGTTCCTAGTATGCTTTGAGCGTACTATGGCAGTGTCACTAGGATTGCCAGAATTTAAATTCAAGGTAGAGGGACAAATCTTTCCAGACAAAAATAGCATGGGGGTTTGGGAGGCCCTGCCCCCCAACAATAGTGCTACAGGCAAAATTTTAAAAAACTAGGCTTTAACAGTGCGTTCTGAGCGTTTTAAAAAAATACCGGTCTGAATGAATGAAAATATTGTCGTTTTCGGTTTTTGTAGTGCAAAAATCAGAAGGGAAAGCCATCAAAAATGCATTGGGATCGAATAAAATTCTACCAAGTGGGACAATTGTATCCCGCCTGGTGTAGGCCTACTGGCTGGCGGGACTTAAAATTGAATATCGGGACAAAGTGGGACGTATGGCAACCCTAAGTGGCACTCAAGGGCCGTGGCCTTACAACATATAAATCTTACACTCATTATTTAGGGACTACGCCAGAATATAAGATCTAGCCTAATTAGGCCTATGTAGCCTAGTTAGTATACCAGTGCAACATCCCCTAAACCCCAAATAAACAAAGCAAAAAGTTAGTAAAAAGTGACGAGATGGCATAGGCCTACGACATTGTTACCGAATATAAGAATATAAGCCTAGGTATGCCTATGGTAGGGCCACCGCCTACCCAGAACATTTGGTCAGCTAGCCCAGGAATGGTAGGCCCTATTGCCATTGGGTGCGGTAGCTTAGCCTAGTTTGACACTTAAATAGGTATCCTACAATGGCCTACAAGGCTCAAGGAACTAGGTAGGCCTACTAGGGGCCTAGGATAAGATAACATGAAGCACAGGGGGTTAAATATTTGCTGGCTGTCAGCTGGTGTGTACACTACAAAGAGCACAACACTACCTTTGTGGTTATTCAATTACACTACTCATCACAAAGGCCTCTGAGGCTAGGCTAGGAATAGGCCCTTCCTAGGCCCAGTCTAAAATTTAATTGGTTAATGCACATTTGGAAAAGGCAGACAGCTGCTGTTGGTGGAGCCAATGTCTAGAATCTTAACTTTAGGACGACAGCAATGAAATCCAGACTTCGGCTTAGGCGAAGGCGCTCTAGGCCTAGCTCTCTGTTATAGGCCGGTCGAGAGGCTCTAGTCATGTTGTGTGGTGTAGGGTCTATGTTTCGTGTGAAGCAACCTACACCTAGGGACTAGGCCTCCACCTAAGCTATGAAATGAAGAACTGGAGACTAGCTAGGCCCTAACTCTAGCAATGCCTGGCATGCTGACCACATGTCATATAGGGCTAGGGCCTACGTTTACATGCAGTTTTGAAAAAGTTTTGACTTGAGTCAAGTCAAAACGATGATGAGTTTACATTATACAGAGCTGAAAATGTTCTCAAACTATTATTTAGGCCTGCCTAGAGTTCACTTATTTCCTGGTAGACAGCACAATGTATTATTAAACAAATTCCACTGTTTTCTAAAGAAGAAAATTTATAATTTTATTGCCTACCCTAGGCCTATAACATAGGCTAAGTAGGCCCTATAACATACCTGGGTAAGTTACTTTTGAAAAGTAATGAAATTACATTACTCATTACTTCAGCTAAAATGTAACTAAATTACTATTTAGTTACTTTTCCAAGAAAGTAATTAAATTACGTTACTTTTTATGAAAAAAAGTAGTGAAATTACTTTCAAAAATTACTTTTTAATATGTATCTTGACGTGCGGACGAGTATGACGCAAGTGCTTTGTCTGCCGATGGCGGGTCTTAGACAGGGTGTTATCCACGCCCACACTTTAATGCCCGCGGAGGCCTATCACAGAGATATTGTAGATATCGACTTATAGATGTATAGAAATTATTGATTACGCGGGTGACATCTATCGGCATATGTTGTAACAATTCGACTATCGATTTATTTGACACAGACTTGAATGTTTGATGTCAAGTAGATAATTACGTCGTCAACGGCGCTCGTCATAGGCGGAAGTACCAAAAATAAACAGGGCTAGGTTCTGAAAAAAAAAACTGGGTGACTCGAAATCTCTCGATCAGACCTACGAAATGTCGGAAATGCTGCATGCACATGCACATTGTTCAAGCGGGATACGTAGAAAGGCAGCAGGCGCACTTGGGGCCCGTGACTGATATTTGATACAAAAAGGGGCGCGGGCCGCGCGGCAAAAGTAACGCGTTACTAATGCCAAATTACAATGATAAAAGTAGTGAAATTACTCTTCCGTTACATTGAGAAAATTGTAATTAAATTACGGGCTCGTTACTGAAAAAAGTAATTTCATTAAAAGTAACGCGTTACTTCCGTTACTTACTACCCAGGTCTGCCTATACATAGGCTAAGTAGGCCCTATAACTTCGTTAAATGACCAAAAACATTTCACTGTAACATTAGAACATAATTCAGAATAACAAGATCACGTTCTTAACTTGCTTTTCGCAAACATAACCTCAAATTGCAACGCAACGAGCGTTTTGGTTGCAGCCAGGGCCCAGGTGTAGGGCCTAGGCTAGATACATGACAGTTTTCAAAACTAGTTTTCAAGTCACCTCTATTAGCAAACAGGGGTGACTTGAACCGATCAAAACCTAAATTCGAAGCGTATAGCCCTACGTTTTGAAACCTGCATGTAAACGTAGTAATAGATTTTAGTGACATCTTAGCCTCCGCTAGCCTAGGCCTGGCTGGTGCCCTAGCTCCAATCTAGCCTAGGCTAGCCTAGGGCCTAGGCCTACTGAATAACAACCTTAGGCCTAGGCCTAAATTAGTCATTAACAGACTTGCTAGGGCCTAAGCCACTCAGAACTCTCGGCTAGGCCTAGCCTATTCTGTACGTAGGTAGGGCCTCTCTATGCCTAGGGCCTAGGCCTAGTCCTAGGCCCTACAGGTCCCAGGCTAACACCAGATCCAGCCAACACATTCTTTATTTTATTTTTTAATCGTTGGCCTAGGCCCTAGCCTGTTATTAAATTTGGGCTAGGCCTAGGTAGGGGTAAACCTAGGGTCAAGGACTCTGAAATGAAGACTTGTAGGCCTAGTGTACTAGCCCTAGGGCCTATGACAACAAACTTAGGCCTAGGCCTAGGCTAGGGCCTGCAAAACGCAGTGGCTTTGGTGCCACAGAAACCCTAGGAGTTCCAAATTCAATGCCTATGGCTCAGGCTTACCTCAAAACTGGTCATCGTACAGCAGGCTTAACACGTCGCACTGATAAATAAATTAGTTTGAAGGTTCATTTTACGACAGGTTGACGGCTGGTTGACGATTGACGCCTGACGAGTTGACGGTTGAGATGAAATGTTTTGACCAGTGTTGTGTTGACGGTTTTGAATTTTGATTAGAACACAAGTTTAAATCCCCTCGTTCCACCAATCAACTTGCAAGTTCCGAACAGAAGCACGTGATTGGTTCAATATATCCCAGGTCACCAACTTCTGAAATCTTGGTTGTTGTTGTTGTTGTTGTAGCTGTTTTTCTTCTTTTAACCACATTATTCTTACATTAAGCCAGTGTTAATGGATAGTTAAATAGATATAAAACAAACAAGAGCAAATAACAAATGAAATATTGATATAAGAACAATGTGTCCAAATAATTACAATTTAATAAATATTTCCTTGTTAAATGAATGTGGGTATCATGCGTCATGGAAAATACTGATAGACAAGGAAATAATAAATAAATTCGTATTTAGAATCTACCCACTCAGCCATATAACTGATTTTCCGGGGGGGGGGGGGGGGAGCATCAGATGGCTAGTCTAGTCTCGCAAATCACGTCTCTTACTGAATCTTTCTAAAAAATGTTAACAAAAACCTTCCTTTTTGTTTGCAAGCCGACCGTAGTAAAAATCCTAAAAATCACCCAACAAGGTATAAGTTAGTAAATGACACCTATACCTGGCTTGACCCCCCGGGGGGGGAGTTTCCCCCCCATCCCCCCGTTCCTACGCCCCTGGTCTCTAAGATTAGCAGTCATGCTCTAGGCCAAATTCTACCCCGGGCCCAGACAGGTGAAACTCATTAACTATTCAAACAGTTGAATAATAAGGTAAAACTAACTATTTAACATTTTTTTGTCTCATTATTGGTACTCTTTTTTTTTAAAGTTCCTAGGTAAAAATAATAAAAACCATTTTTATACTGTGAACTATATTATAATGGCGGATTTGGTTCACAATCAATTACCGGTATACCTTACCTTACTTTACCTCCGGCGAGCGAGTGGAGCTCGGCTGGCGCATGGAGATCTAGCGGCACCTTGGAAGACGTGAGACGCCCGCTTCTGATGCGCAAATCTCTAATACGTGGATTGCGCATGCTGTACTGTAACCTTGAAACCGACTGTACCTAAAGCTATGGACGGATTTATAGGCCCTCATGGGCGAATCTAATGTTATTTCATATGAGGCGGCCATGTTGGAGATGCTAACATCGGCCATGTTGGAGGTGCTAACTTAAATATTTACGGCAAACGTGCCTATATGCGTTGCACAAAACGTCTTCTCAATGCGCGAAATCTTTCCACAGATTAGTAATCGTGTTGTTTATGTAGTTTAACAGTAAGAAAACTCTCTAAATTAGTCCGACCTGGTCCGACTTCACTTCTCAACATCTGGCAGGTATGCTTCCGCATCAGCTATCCACGCGAAGCGTAAATAGAGATCAGATCCAAGGTCTACTTGTTCTTAGCGATCTTAGCGAGCGATTAGGAATTTGACTAAACCGCATGTCATCATCTTCAAGCTGGCTTATGCTTAAAAACCCTGTGTGTGTACTGTCTAAATAATTCGGCAAGAGATAATTGTGTTATACCTACCAGTCTTTAATGGTATGCCATATGCCTACCATCAAAACCCAAACAAGGCCTATTATATATTTTTATTCATTCTAATAATATATATGTTTAAATTAAATTTACCATGACCCGTGAAGAAATGTTCAAAAATCAAACTTGATCAATTTTGAGCTATAGGTCCCATTAGAAAAAATATCCAATAAGAAATAGCATTGTTGCAATATTTATTACCAGTGAACCTTTGCTTACCATTATTTTATTATATTATTATATTTGTCGACACCAACGATGACAATTATAATAATGTAATAAAATAATAGTAAGCAAGGTTCACTGGTAATAAATATCGCAACATGCTATTTCTTATTGGAGATTTTTTCTAATGGGACCTATAGCTCAAAATTGATCAAGTTTGATTTTTGAACATTTCTTCACGGGTCATAGTAAATTTAATTTAAACATAATATATATTATTAGAATTAATAAAAATACATAATATTGTTTGGGTTTTGATGGTAGGCATGGCATACCATTAGATATAACACAATTATCTCTTGCCGTATTATTTAGACAGTACACACACAGGGATTTTAAGCATAAGCCAGCTTGAAAAGGATGACATGCGGTATAAAATTCCTAATCGCTCGCCTGACTGACACCACAGGTGTTCGCAATTTTGATTAGTTGTCACGGAAGTGCAAATAAAGGGATCTACAGTAAAACATTTCTCAAATTGCATTTTAAAAAATGGGTTTTCCATTTCTTTTCAATTTTGTTATATTGTACAAAATTGACTGACTATAATATTCGTGAATTTTTTGTGGTTAATTAAGATAAAATTTTGAAAATCCATGACTGTAGAGCTGGCCATGTATATGCTTTCTGACAACTTTGCAAAGTTTGACACACAATGGATGCTTCTTGGCCAAGCGAATACCTATAATGCCAACTGCAAAATGTGTCCTTATTCCCTCGTAAGGACATACTTTCCAACTCATCAAGGGAGATGAGAAGTGATTGGACAAAGGCTGATCTATGTGATTTTCAGTTATGAGAGCAACGTGGAAGTGAACAGTCAGAACAAATAGCAATTAATTTAGTAAATATTTGTCCTGTTGTACAGGTAACTCAATTGGTAGAGCTATGGCATGTTAAGCAGGAAGTTTGGGGTTCGATCCCATTCGAGGCAAACTTTTATGACAATTGTTATTATAATAATTAATATTGCAGTAGAAATATTGCTGCTTGGGAACAACCAGTAAAAACTGAGAAAACTCAATAAGTGCAATACAATATTGTTACTTTTCTTCATCTTTTTATTGTATATGTTCATGTCAACGAGATAGAATAGAGGTACACGTGGTCCATTAGGAATAAAAACGTGTACCACGTGTACCAATTAATACAATGAGCAGAGTACAAAATGTTATCATATAAAAAGGAAAACCAGATTCTAAGGTTCGGTAAAGAAATGTACCTATGTCTTCGGATTTGAATTTACGAATAGGCCTAACATAATCTATGTCGACCCCGAATTCATTCGCTAGCATTTTAGACAGGTTTAAGACGTGTTGGGAGCCAACCCTCATTAGGCTGGCACTACCACAGAAGTGTAGAGCGACTGCCTTGCGAACCTTTTCCAACGTTACATTCGGGTATTTCCGGAGAGTTTCGGAGATCATAGCCGATTTGATGTCTTTCATTGTCTCCATTAGTTTATCTGGCATTAGACAATCGGAAGCGCTCATCTGAACGATAAAAACGTTTTGATCTGCTTCCCGTAAATAAGAGTTGGCCACACTTTTATCGCTCCGTTTGCATGGGGAGGCAAGAATCACTGAAGTTAGACTTGCATTGTACGGTGGCAACACGGAGCTTTCCGTGCTGTAAGAGTTTAATTTCACAGGTTCACAATTGCGCCGATAAAGAATCAAAGACATGACATCTCGAATTTTGAAGTTTAATAATTTTTGGTCGAGTTCGTCTTGAGGTACTGTTATGGTGTGTGCAACTCCATCTATAACAAGTTCAACTTCTTCCTTCTTGTCTTGAACTTCAGCTGCATTAGCCTCAAGGCATAGAAGCAAGGTTGTAATACAAATATAACTAATTAGTATCATAGTTGTTTGTGTCGAGTAGGTACACTTAATAATTTACCGGTAATATTACGCCCATTCCCAAACGAAGTGTATAATAGTATCTGTGCTCATTACTATAAAGAGTGATCTAATATTGAAATAAAAATGCAAATTAAAAACGATGGAAACAAAAATACAACAAAACCGCGGTCACTATCATTTTGTTGATTGTTATATAATAGTATTCTTGATTGTTATCATTGTAAACCAATGTTAGTGTGTGTTATTATTTATTTTGTTATCACTGCCCATAGATCCCTATACTAATATACTGACTAATATAACCCTTCCACTCTTCTAAATTAGATTAACTAGAATAAATGGATTCGTATTTGGAGTCTACCAATAGCCATTTCAAGTATCAAACAAACATATTTGCCAGAGTAAAAAGGTCGATGATAGGAGTATTATCATTTTAAGTTTAAAATTCCATATCAAATTATCATCTGAACTACAATTAAAAAAAATTTTATACTAATTTGTTACCAAACCGATAATTTCAGTATGATCTTAATTTTTTAGTAATAAACTAGAAAGGTGTAGTAAATTCGTTACTTGTTATTGCTCATTCATTTGGACTAATAAATGTTTGTAAGTCACCATTTTTATAATGAAATAGGCAAATAACTCCCCTTTTCACTCATGAACCTTGATTCTGAAAATTATAATTTCCCGAATATAAAATAATGGATCACTTTGAGGATACAGATAGTCATTTTGTACATTGTGCATTATTTTCAATAAATATTGAAGGGAAAAACTAAATATTTATAGTATTTTATGTTTTAAATACAATGTTGTGTCCTTGCAAAAACCATTAAATTCATGTTATTAATATGTTGGCAGCATTAAAGGGGGAAATATTATAACTCATATCATTTGGAAAGATATGAGTCACCATATATGTGGAAATATACATGAATTATCAAATGTATAAATTATATTGTGAGGATTGTCTTTCTTGGGAAAGTGCATTCTTTTAAACACTAACAAAAACTAAAATAGGATTATGTTTAAAACAATTGTCTGTAAAACTTTAATAAATTTGGACTTACTAATTGCTACATTGGAGATATGATACACGAATAGTAAAAGGTAGTGGAGCATGGTGATCTATAATAGGCTCAAGTGTGTACATGTATAAGAGCAAGGGCAGGTTGCAGTGGAATGTGCGAGGTGAGTGGATTGGAGTACAAAGTTAACTACATACTTAGTATTTTGGTATATTACACGATTGATAGCTAATTCGGGACCAATCATTCATAAATGTCACAATAATTGTTATCATTTAGGCTATTAACAATGTTACTTTCTGTATGACTAAGTATGACAAATGGAATAACATCAGTAGGAAATAATGCTACTATACATGTTGGTTTCACATGGATTGTACCTCATAAACACTATTCTAGCAGTACTACTAATATCTAAGGTGTAAGAAAGTCAGTATAATAATCAGTGCTTAATTTGTATTGAAAAAGGAAGTAGTACGCTAGCTGTAATGCAACTTTAAATCTATGATTTACAAACTCCCCCCCCCCCCCCCCTACAGGGTAGGGTGTCTATTTATTGTAAGTTACCAAATTTGTTGACTTTTCCATATTGAAAACCATATTTTTCCAAGCTGTAAATTTGTCCGATTGAGAAAATAAATTACTAATTTTATGACAAAATGGGGGTCTGGGGGCTTGACCCCCCCAAAAAAATTGATTTTATAGATTTGATTTGACGAGTTTGAGATTTTTTTTAGGGAAAATAAGGAAATTCCAAAAATATAACACAACAGAATAAATATTACGGAAAACAACAATTGCAACTGTAAAAGCGATGTACATAGCTAAGTACGTAGTAAAACGCCAAAGTCAACCATCCATTCAATACGGGAAGAAGGTAGTGATAAGCCATCTGACCTCTCAAAAAGGTAGTGGTACCACCACAAATTAAGCACTGAGTATAGTATTTTAATATAATTATCAGTTTATCTTTGTTTGAAGAACAATTCTGATAATATTAAGTAAATAAAATAAAAGTATCGGTTACAACAACTGATTTTCAGTGGCGACATCATGCGATCCCAGCGCAAACCGAGAATTGAACCGTGCTTACAATGAAAGCAGGAATAAAATCACATGACGAAGCCACTTCAAAGCATGTATGTACATTGTATATGAATGTTAATTAAGTACAGTTACTAAAAAGAGTACATTAGTCTGAATTAAATCAACCATGAAGATGCTACCAACAGTTTAAAAATGAACGTAAATTATTATTAATATCAGATCAGTTGGCGATACAATGGGGCGTTCAATATTCGTTGTCTAAGTTCAAAGTGATCAAGAACTTCACTTGTTTCCGTTTTTACACATGTCTAGATAACACGCAATTCCTTTCACAACACCATGTACAGTTATTTTACTGAGGCCACCATCTTTGGGGTTACAACTTAGGCCTGCCTACAAGCTCAAGTCAAATTCAATTAAATTGTGGTCGGGTATCACTGACACACAATGTAATGAACATAAAAGTTAGAAGAATTATTTACATTAAGTACCAGTACCCATTTATGAACATGTGTACCCAAGTGTACTAGTACACACAATAATTAGGAATGGGCAAGAACAAATTCTTTTCATATCCTGCAAAACATTGATATTGATTTATTGCAATTTTAATAATTTTGGCAAAATACATAAACAAAATTTTAAGTTTGTTTAGTAGGTAGAGTGCAGTATAAAAGGTTATTAGTTATAGAAGTATAACCAAATATTCATAACAATGTTGACATTTTCATTCTCAGGTTTGAAGACTTAAGGCAGAATTTAAGTTTAAAAAATAAATATGGTGACATAAGGGGTTTAAATACCAAAGTTAAAATGTATTGATCAATGCTTTTGTTCTCAAACTTAAGGACACTGTTTGAAATATTGTCAAATGAAATAATATCAATAGCAACAGCTTATCAATACACTAAACTAAGCTTTTAATATAGTTGAATTACTTACACTTGTACACATTAAAGCTGAATGTGATTTTGCATTAAGACACTGGTACACAATATAACAAACACATCTTTCAGACCATATTTACTTGATTACAGGCAGCCATCGAGTAATGGCCATACCCTTATTTTTACTGTTCATATTATATACTATTGACAAATGATTTAATGGCTTTGTATAACGGCCACACCCCACTTCTTTAACTTAATATTTCTTAATAATATACCTGCATCCTATATTTGCAGAAATACAGCAGCTAGATTGTAAAATACGTAATAATAATAATAAAAATGCACTATAATTATTTAGTAATTAGGCCTACAGAAGAATTTTTCATCGGAAACAGTTGGCTTAACCTTTGAAATTATTTGGCTATTGTATTTTCTCACATGACATTTAATAAACATTAAGAATTTGGATTGTGTTGCAATGTCGGAATCAGAATGGAACGATAAACAATTGGTTAACTAGGAAAACGCTTAAGTCCCGCCGCGTTGTTGGATGAGCGTAATTGGTGCATTGAGCTGCCATGTGTTATGCGGATTTTCTGTTGTTCTGTGAAAAAATCATTACTTCGTTGAAGATTTTTTTTAAATTAAATTAAATTTTAAAAAAATAACTTAAATTTAATTTTTTTTAATTAATCGTAATTTAAAAAAAGGAAAAAATCGTAATATTGAAATTTTCATAAGAAATAATTATTCGATTGCACAAAAATTTTACACGAATATATTAATTCATAAAATTAAGGTTCTGTGAAAAAATCATTACAATAGGATAAAGCATGTACGTGTTATAAGCCGAAGAAATTTAAAAAATCGAAAAAAGTCGTAAAATTGCGATTTTCGTAAAAAATTGTTTTTTGATAACGCCCAAATTTCACATGAATATATCAATTCATTAAATTAAAGTTCTGTGAAAAAATCATTACAATCGGACAAAGCATGTAGGTGTTGTAAGTCGAAGAAATTTTTAAAAAATCGAAAAAAAATCGTAAAATTGCGATTTTCATGAGAAATAATTTTCCGATTGTGCTCAAAAACGTGGCAGTTCTAAGTTCAGAGATTTCGAAGACGTCCATAAAATTTCATCGCAATCGGAGTATCGGTTTAGCCGGAATCGTGTTAACAAACAGACAAAAATACATTAAAAAAAAGAAAGAAAAAAAAACATTCCGGATTTTTTTCTCCAGTGTAGTGAAATGGAATCTTCGCTTCGCTCGCTACGCTCATCCAATTATAGTTTAGGCACTACTGAAATATTATGGACTACACCGAATTGTGTTGTTAACCTAAAAAGAAGTTTCCGGACGGCTAAATTAAAAATTGGTAATGAGCACTTTCCATATTCTGTCATCATCTTGAAGTAATTCCACAAGTAAGACTCGTTGCTTGGTTTCACATCACAGTTCTGATAAGACCTAGATTTGTCATCTACATTATTTTTTAATGTGTATTAAGAAATAAAAACCGTTTACCGTGATTGCTTACTAGTACATATATTAGATGTAGTCCCTACCTGATATCCCCTAAGATACAAAATATTGAATATGGCATCTGATAATAGTAATAATCATGATTCATGAGTTAAATCATCTTGTAATTCTAGCTACAAGGGATAACATGCAATACGTACATAACTATCGGTATCTACACACAATGACCAACTGGCCCCCGCCTATGAAGATTATTTATAATACTAACCAATTATTTAATAGACATATTTACAAAATTATTAGATATTGAAGCAACATTACAAACAAATTTACAGAGTTTAGTACCTTTATTTCACAGATGTTTCCCGATAACCATTAGAGGACGGTCCTGCAAAACCATTTCGCGATCCCAGGAGTTGTTGGCTATGTTCAAAATTGTCAATCATGTGTACAATACGCGCAAATATTTGTGTGATGTACTTGGGCCACTATTGGCTACATAACAATGAAGGTGATACTGATAGTAACTACTGAAGGCTCAACATACAGTACAACTAGCATAACCATGGCCAATATTTGAGAATAAATAGAATAGACAAGAGTGAAAACTGTGAACTTTAGTAAATGGAAATGACAAACTAGCTGCACACAAATAAAAATATATTGAGCACATCATGATATATTATATCGACATCGGATGGATATCAGGCATATCCGTGTAGGTAAGACTGTGTAGGCTATCTAGGTATTATACACAAATCCGTTGAACAATGACAAACAAAACATTACATAGGAAAATGCAGCTAGATATGTACTATATACTGGTTGTTGGCTATTCAAAACTTGTCAGTTTGCCATTGCATCTTGAAGGTAAGCTGTTGGATCCTATCCCCACATTCAATATTGATATTATATAATTAATTATGTATATATAATTATAAAACATAATGCATTATTAATATTTATTATACATCGAGTCTACCAATGCAGAAGTTTATTAACAATGCACATAAACAAGTCAAATTTAAATTAGTAGAAGTCAGCATGGTTAAATAACTTGAAAGTTGAAACCCTATTATTGGCCAAAATAATAAACGGTAACCCCAATGATTTTTGCAGTTTAACTAGTGATTTAGTTGATGATTGTAATAGTACATACATATGCAAGCAAGATGGTATGTCTATGTACTGTAGCAAACATCACATACAGAGACTTAGAACTTAAGAAACTTACACAAAGTTTAATAAACAATTATTTTATTTAGTTTTAATATGAAATATGAATACATACCTACATTATATGTGCTAATAAAAATAAAGTCTTTATTTTGAGATTGTATGATTTCATATTTTACTGGTGTGTGAACTTTCTCTTTATTTGCTACTAGTACTACTGTATATTAGCAGTTTTATCATGAGTAGCACTGCACTCGGTCTAATGATAATAATAATATACTACTAGAACTCACACATAGGGACTGACAACTGTATTTATTAAAACTGCATACACTGGACTATTTCACATCATTGCTAGTAGTACTTGTTCATATGGTATAGTAAGAATTACAACAGCACATTTATGAACAAACTACAGTAACATAATATTGTAGCATAAACAATAATGATATTCAATTTTCTCTAGGCCATGCCAAAACTAGTTTTAACTTGGTAATTAGCAGCAGCTAAGGTATGTATAGTTAATAAAACAAAAAATACACTGTACAAAGTACAAATAGTTAGGTACTACTAGTACTTGGAACAAGAAAATAATTGTTACAATAGTAAAAATATATCTTATTAAGTTACTGTTGTTGTATGTATCTCTCTATACAGTATTGTCATTAAAAACACAAATGTATAGAACCAGAACGTTGTTCTAACTTCCGACCTTAAATAAAAATTGTGATATTCAAATACAACACAGGCTGTACACAGTTAACCCTCGTTAATTGAAATTTGACATTCAAAGTAATGCCCCTGCAGGAGATTTAGGTTAATGTTCGGCTTAATGTTAATTTATTTTTTTTTAATTCAAAATTTTAAATTCAAACTGGGGTTTTAGGGACCCTTGAAATTCCCACTAAAAAATAATTCCCATAAGTCATAACTGTTTTATACCATATATAACAAACTAACTCAAAGTGTGATGTGTTATGAAATTAAGGGCATGACATCAATTCAACTTAATACTAGCGGTAATGCTTTGGTTGGCTAACAAAAGAAAACGCTGTAGCCTACCTTCTGAAGTAACACAGTTGATACAGTATTTGGTCATGATCAAAAATCTAATTTAAGATGTAAAAAGCTTGTTTTGATTTGACCATCAAGATCATTTTAGTTGACAAGAGTTCTGATATCACAAATCTAAGAGGTAACAATAAGCAATATTAATGATTTCTTAGATTAATCAATTTTATATAAGCGTTTCCCAGACATACAAGTGACTCAACTGTAAATCAAGGATAACTGCTCCTTAAATTTTCAGTCGTTCTAGATATAAACGTATTGCAAGCTAGTTTTGTTACATAATTTCCACTTGAACAGCTGATGGTAGGGCATTCAATACTAAGTCAAAATATTCCCCATGTTAATGGTGTAGACCCTCTGTTATTTTGTCAAGGTACCCCATCCTTGGCCATCATCATTGCGGAGAATATTCTGACAATACATAATATGTAGGCCTACAGTATTGAGTAGAGTTCATATTATGTACGTACATCAGCTAGTGGGCAGAGGGAAACTGGAATCCTCCAAGGAATCAAACATGCAGAGTACTTTGAAGTTTGAACCTGGTGTTTAGAGAACCCTGAGGTGATTCCAAGACCGGCAAGTAGCATGACAAATCCATCCAGTCCGCCTTCGACGGTGACCCGTGTAATTGATGGAAATGTCGAGGCATACAAAGCAAGCGTGTTGTTAAGAGGGAGGCATAGTCTAGCCTCTAGACCATACATTTTGTAGAAGTTTAAAAAAAAGAACAAAATTGCAGGGTTTGAGTAATGTGTATTTCAAGAATGCTACAAAATATCAAATGGGATAGCATAGACCCCTACAGTTTTATTGTAACTATAAAAACTCTAGGGCCTATATGAGTATAGAAAGTTGCAAAATGTAATTTGTACCGAGTTTTACGATACCTCACTTTCTTCATGAACTTTATACTGGTAGCCTATTTACTTCAAAAATAACCCCTGGGTTCTATAAAATCTCTTTTTTCATATTGCGTAGCATTCTCAATATATCATATTATAAAACACTGCAATTTGCACAGTTTTTATATAAAATAATCCCTCCTTATAAATTGGTTGACATTTATGCTTTCTTGACTGTAAATGAGATTTCGTAACCTTGGAATATGTTGGAGAAAGTCTATCTTCAAACATAAACCCAATCAAATCCGCATAAATGTAAATTGTTCCACTCTTGCGGCCATGGTTAAGTGTCTTATTTACAAACACACAACTATTGTATTTAAGTTACGGTATCCTTGAGATTATCTCTGCTGTGGGAGTCCCTAGGCAGGACCGGCGCCGAGTCCCGCCTCACGATCAACGGGGGGTTCTTATTGGTCACCTCCTTGATCGAGGTGAGCGTCTTGTGCAGCCACGGAGGCCACTGGTTCCGCGCGGCCTGCACTTCCGCCACCGCCGCATTCAGCTGGTGGACTAGGTCTTGGTTGCGGCACTCGGCCTCGACGTGGGCCAGCTTGGTCTGGGCTAGCTCCAGCTCCAGCTCTCGGACTCGCTCCTGGGCGCGGAGGAGCTGGGGATCTCCGAGGCTCGTCTTGGAACCGTCCATTGAAGCGTCGGGCGTAGTCGCGGTGGCATTAGGGTCCCCCCCACCAAGGAGAGCCTGACAACGTGGGCAACCCAACACCTCCGTCTGTAGACCACACCAACCAGTGTCATAACTCTATTTCATAAAGTTTTAACCCATCAGCTTACCATTAAAAATCGCGGCGCACTACCCCTAAAATCCTTTTATTTTTTGCAAAAGGGAGTGAGGAGCGCATTCCAGTTGAAATGTTTACCGCTCCTACAAAAGTAAACCGATTTCCCTCAAATAAATTCTGAAATATAGCCTAAATAAATCTCGTGGTTATGAACTCTCCTGCAAATTTTTGTTGGGCCCAAAATATCACACCCCTCATAATCGTGATAACAAGCAAAATAGTGAATATTGCCATCGCCCCCATAGCCCACGCGCCGCCATACTGCCCACGAATGCAAACATATCTTTCCTGCAAGCATAGAAATGCTCAAACTTGACCTAGATACAAGCCAAACATATCGTTAGATGCAGCAAAGTGCGTAGAGTACAACGAGCACACTCTCTTGGCGATTGGACGAACTATTCTCGTATAACGACGATAATGTAGCACGCTGTTCCAGCCCGTCGATCTGACGGCAGGGTAATTCGGCGGGCACTACATGCAGCCCGTGGAATCGACGCTCGAGAAAGCCGATGGGTTAATTACTACTATAGGCTACGTAGTTTAACGCATCTTGCAGATTAATAAGTAGTGTAACCGTTAATAGTTGTAGCCATATGGCAAGGTTTTGTTTTTACACCGTTACAGTACACCATAATAGTTTGTGTTTTACATATCACTTAAACGTATTAGACAAACCATTAGTATTAGCGTTAGTATTCGAGCTCTTGGCCTAGTAGTTATATTTAAGTTGTCAGATATGCAGGGGCGGACTGGGACGAAAATGCCCGGGATGCTGGGTACCTAGTGGGCCCAGTATGAAGCCGCATAGCAAAGCAGGGGTCTGGGGCGAAGCCGCAGCTGCCGGAGGCATTCTCGGTTAAGGCGATTTTTTCTTGGGAGTGCGTTACATAAAGTCTTAAACCATTATTTTAGGACGCAATTAACAGGCGCCAACTAGTAAGTAGTAACACTACCCGAGTGCTCAATTCAAATCTCGCAAAAAATATATTTGAGGAAGCCTTACAACCAATAATGTAACTCGCAAGTACATACCAAATTGACACTCACAAAATACGAGCTTGTGAGCGGATTTGGCAAGGTGCCGGTCAGCGGCGAGCCTCCATGACGTATACTGAAAATTTTGATTGAATCATGCATAGCTTCCAATCATAATGTATTGAATACATAAATTTATGTATAAAATATATTTTGTTGCAAGCTTTCGTGATCCATTGGTATTAATTTTATGGTAATGACCACACAACTAATTACTTTTAATTTTTTTTGTAAACTTGTTCGTTTTGAAAGTCTGGGCTTTGGTAAGGTAGTCGTTTCTAACCACACCTGAAGCATTGTTAAGCACACGCCTTCTAAGAGGTCTTGACTTGTTGTCGTTTACATGAACGAGCATATCAACGTTAGGCCCTACTCGAGTAACTCGGAGTTTTTACGTGAGTTGAAATCCCAACTAGCGTTGCAACTAAGTTTGTTTACATCATATATATTACCCGCGTTTTCGACCAACCCGCGTAAAATGCTCGTAATAAAAACCTAGTCGGAATCCAATATTTGCCGAGCGAGTGTCGGTGGTGTCGGTAAAAGATTAGTGATTAGTAGAGATCCAGGGATTTTGCAATCAGTAAAAAAATGAATGTCTTAAAAATACCTGAAACAGGGTTTTCATAGATTTCATGGCCATGATATTAATAGGTAAAATGCAGTTTGAAACCGCACCAAAAGGTGAAATTTTCCACTTTTGCATAAAAACACGAAATAAAATGCTTTTTATTGTTTTTACCTCCCAATCAGCACAATTAACCATTTAATTAGTAAATCACGCCAAAAATTCAATGAATGACTACTTTCCATTGTAGTGTCTTTACCTGACGAATGAAAACTAAATGATTTCGACTTCCATCGAGTCAAAATCGATAAACCATATTTGTGCATCTTTCGCCTTAGTCCAAACTAGTCACGTCTACATGGGTTTAGTACAACTAAATTAATCGTTCCTGAATTGATGTTACAATTAGCAATTTTAATCGCACAGTAAAAGGCTCATTTGGAGATGTTTTTAAAAAATAACGAAAAAGCAAAATAAAGAATAATTTGAATTTCATTGAGCATAAATTTTCAATTAAAGAAATATATTTCCTGGACCCTTAGTGATTAGGCCTACCCTTGATTTAAATCTGTGGCCGTACATCTACTGTAAATTATTAGAGAAGAGTGTCTTACCCTGAGATCGTTTAGAGCCGCCTTAGCCGACACTTGTTCGTTGTCCAGCCTTTGGCAAATCTGGAACACAGAATGTAACAGTAGAAGATTGCAGGAAAAAAGACTATTGTCAATTTTACAATCCCGAAAGTATGGAATCCTAGCAGACTTACTAGTACAGTGGAACTTAGGTCCAACGATCACGGCTGCCGACGATTTCCTGTCCCCAACGACGATTTCACTAAGTCCCTACTTTTTTCCATTTAAACCAATGTTAAATTTTCCCGCCTTAAGGCTATTTGACCGCGTTTTTCTTTTTTCCGAAATATGCCACCAAGTCAAAATACAGTGAATGGCTTTGAAACCTGGCTATTTTAGAAAATCTAAACTATTTTTTTCCAATTTTTCTTATCCGGTACACGGCCAATATCGCCACCTCAAAATAATTTCAAACTTCAATTCGCCAGGGCACACCATTCAACGTAGGGTGTTGTGCTTTTGTGACATTCATTTTCAACTGGTTTTCTATAGGCTGACTGAGAGGAAAAAGATTTTTTAAAACAATTGCCGTTCCTGCGAATTTTTTCGTTTGGCGGTACAAATCGGTACAAAATATTGCCAAATGAAAAAATTCGCAGGAAAGACATTTGTTAAAAAAACAAACTTTTTTCTCTCAGTCAGCCTATAGAAAACCAGTTGAAAATGAATGTCACAAAAGCACAACACCCTACGTCGAATGGTGTGCCCTGGTGAATTGAAGTTTGAAATTATTTTGAGGTGGCGATATTGGCCGTGTACCGGATCAGAAAAATTTGAAAAAAATAGTTTTGATTTTCTAAAATAGCCAGGTTTCAAAGCTATTCACTATATTTTGACTTAATAGCATATTTTGGAAAATAGAAAAACGCGGTCGAATAGCCTTAACGTCTTTTAAAAGCTCCAAAAATAACGATTTCCAGCCTCAAACGATGAATTTGTAAGTCCCCTGATTAAAATTGCATTAGTTATTACTCCTCTGCAACGACTCTCGAAAAAACAGAAAGAAAAACAGCGCTTGACTCTCGCCCGAGTGCATCGACCAAGCTAGGCGGGCCGGCCTCGCCTCACGAGCCAGATGACTTGCTAGTCCAAGGGGCAGGAGCACTGCGCAGAAGGCGTATAGTGAAACAAGGAGCGGGAAAGTGCTATCTCTACAGCTCTCCATGTAGGTCGGACTGACGAGTGACGCGTCACGTCTTGCGTCATCACACGGAACTCGGACCAGTATCGATCGCTACCAGCTGACGCGTGTATAGGCGCTGCACCAATAAAATAGACCGCATACTGTAAATTTCAAATTTTTTGTGTGATCCTCGTTGGAACGATTTCCCGCCTGCAAGATTTTTTTTTACTCAGTCCCTTAAAAATCGTTGGAGTGAGGTTCCACTGTACTACTTTCCTTCCCAGGACTTGTTGACAAAAAGTACATTCAAAATACAGTAAGATGCTTAATTTTGGGCTTGAATCCTAATGTCAGCACATCATGCTTAGGTCTCCAATTTCAATACGATAATATATGAGCCTATGACCTGAAGTCCCCTAATTCTAGCAAATAATAATGATAATCATAAAAAATATTGAAGGAATAAAACAATACTCAGATATTGGAGCACAATGCCTCCATACTGTAGGACTATGAAAATAATGGCACCCACCTGTTTGTATTCGGAGATGATGGCTGCGTTGCGAACTCCCTCATTCTCCGCTTTATGAACTTCCCGTTTCAGAAGTTCCTTTACCTGCAAAACACAATTGCACATTTTGGGAACTTGTAGGCTCTAGTTTAGAACATATTTGGTGGGAAAACATAATAAAAATAATAATTAAAAAAGCGAAGGTTCCTTACGCGTGAACCTTACAGAGAAATGGGCATCCTACGTGAACACAACAGTAGGCTACACCACATGCGTAGGCGGGGTCTCGAAAGCGCACACTCACTATCTCGAAGGCCACAGTCTGGAGCATAATCAAGACAAGGTGAGGGGTAGATAAGATACACGCCACGTTACATAATGTTACTCCCCGCGCTGGCAAACAAAGACTGAATCACACGACTCATAGGACACGACTGGCAGCCTGGCAGGACTGCAGGAGGCAGCGTCGCCTACGATACAGCAGACTTGATCTTACACGGTCCGCGCATGATGATGCACAAGGCTCGTCCATTACAAGGTAGCAAGGCTGGTACGAATGTTGTATTTTGCGACGTCGCTTCAAATGTGGATCGGGAACTATCTTCCGTGCCAGAAATTGGTGGAAACGTATCTCACGGGTGAGCAGGACATTAAATCGGCGGTTATTATTAGTCGGGAAAACGTAATTGGATGAGCGAAGCGAAGACTTCAATTTCACCGACCCCCAAAAAAATTTAGCTCGGGTGTTTATTTATTTATTTATTTTTTTGTTTTTTTGTTTGTTTGTTTTTCCGTCTGTTTGTTCGCTCTCTACCGGGCAAACGGCATATCCGATCTTGATGAAAATTTGAGGGGACCTTCGAAATCTCTGAACGTAGACTTGCTACGTTTTTGGGTACAATCGAAGAAATATTTCTCATGAATATCGTACTTTTACAATTTTTTTCGATTTTTAGTACGATATTTTCGTGCCATTTGGGCCAATTCTGACCAAACGGGTGGGGCTACAACGTTCATATTAGTATACATAGACATTAAGGTTATGGTGATGTAGTACTTTTTGAAAGAAAAAGTTGAAAAAGCTAGCCAGAATTCATAGAAATAAAGCTTTTAATAAAAGTTTTTTACAGTAAATAATACCAATTAACAAGAAACAATAGAAACTTGACAACAATCACCTTCAATGCATAGGCAGCAAAACAAAGCACTTGCAAAAGTAAAGATATCCCACGCAAACTAAAAACTTTAAAAAGCTCATCCATCAACGCGGCGGGACTTTAGCGTTTTCCGAGTGATAGGGAACGTACTAGACGGGTTTGACTGTATGTGAAGTTATTGATGCAAGCCAATAGGTTACAACTTATGTCTTAGTTTGCATACTTTACTTTTGAGGGGAAAATAGCAAAACACAAAAGTTTAAATGGTTTAATGGTGGTCATTGCAAGCCTATACCAATTGATTAAAAAAAACTGATTGAATGTTAAGTTAAAACTAAATTGGCCTTATAAAATTCACATTCACATTATTTTATTATATTTATGTGTGACATCGAATCCGAGCTGAGGTAAATTTTTGAATGGCAAAAATTTGGTTATGTAGAAAGAATGCCAATCGGCTGGAGTATATTGGTGCGAGATAGGATCCAACAGCTTCCCTTCGAAAAGTGATGGTGGCTGTTGTTGGTGGAATTCCTTTCTCTCTTGAGTGAACAAGACCTTGTGTCGAAACGTCTCGTGTTTTTCTGTGTTTTGTATATATATTTATGTTACTATTCTTCAAGAAACTCAACAGCGACCATCACTTTTCGAAGGGAAGCTGTTGGATCCTATCTCACACCAATATATGAATGGCAAAAATGTTTAAAAGAAGGTTGGCTTGCAATTTGGACAAATACTATAAAAATAATCAAATGATGGATAAGGATATTTGATTTAATAAGCATGAACATGTCAATGGTTATGTCACAACTTGTCAGCAAGCAAAATATCACAACTTTACTTGGTAACGAGTATGGTTGACAAATGCATCTCGTCTCCTACCTGAGTGACCTCCAATTCCAGCCGCGTCTTCTCCTCCTCTGTCCGAAGCAGAGTGGACTTGAGCCGGTCTAATTCGTTGGTGTATTGGTCAGCATTATCTTGAGCCTCTGAAAATACACGCAGTCATATATTGACGTCTGTATGTGTATGCCCTACTTATCTTGAGACGATTAATCTTTCTTCCATAGAAAAATGCTTATTTTTATTTTAGACTATTTTGAAAATCATCTATCACAACAATTAAGTATTTCAAAAATAAATAAACATTCTTGATTTTCATTATTTCTTTTTTGTTTGCATCTCTTTGCAAACAATGCATCCTATACTAAAAAGCAAATAACATTTAGTACGCTCACTACCAAAAACATATGGGAAACAAACAGCATACAAAACTAAAGCTTACGACTAGGGATGACGACGATTAATCGTTCACCGATTAATAACCAATTAATTTCTGTAACCGGTTACGCGGGCAATAACTGATTATTTAAACCGCGATATTATGTGGCTATTGTATTCATTTATATTTGCCGCACTGTCTCCCACCCCGCCATCCAGGTCACGAGTCGCCGCTACTTGTCGCTACGTTGCACGAGAGTTGTTGTTTCCTGTTTCTCAGCTGGCAACATCGTGACGTCAGCCGCCACTCGTCTGCCTGGCATGCACAGAGCCAGTGCGTAGCGGGTCACACGCTATCCCTCGCTCCACTGAAATGTTTTTATTGCTGTCACGCCGATCGGCCCTATTTACGAGATATTTATGAATATTTTATCGTCACAGAATTCATTATTAATCTTTGTAGTTCACCCCTTCACGAAAGTTGTTGGTAACATTTGTTTTTGTTCATTCTGGAGCAAATAATTCGATCTAGTTTCTTTGTTTATGCGCTAAAGTTTATAGGCTCACAGCTGTTTGGACGTGGATGACGATGTCGGCTGATACACGCTGGAGACGCCTGCGATGGGCGGAGCTGAGCGTGACTGAGACTCTACTGCAGTGCTAGTTGGCCCACTAGAGCACCCGCGCTCGTAATTCACAATTTTAAGCGCTTTTTTTAATTAACCAATTATTTTAAAAACCCTTTTTTACAATTGGTTAATCAGTTAACTAAAACCTTAATCGATGTCATTCCTAATTACGACTTGGGGGTCAACATGTTTAAGCCTGGAAGTTGAGTTATAATTGTTTACAAACCATGCTATTCATTTCTTACATCTCAGCATAAACATAAAAACAGCATAAAAACTAAGCTTGCGACTTGAGGGTGAACATTGACCATGTTAAAATCTGAATTTTCAGGCAATATAAATGTTTACAAATGGTGCTGTGTATTTCTGCCACATCTATGCTATTATTTTATTACCTATGTGAGAAACATGTAGAGATAGGATAGGAGACCAACAGCTTACCTGAAGTGGAGTAGGCGCGCCGTGATAGAAGACATAAACATAAATAAACAAATAACAAGAGAAGAGTAACTCTTCTCTACTCACTGAGGAAGGTCACGTAGACCGAAACGTTTGAAATGTAGTGTTATTTGTTTATTTGTGTTTATGTCTTCTATCATGGCGCGCCTACTCCACTTCAGGTAAGCTGTTGGTCTCCTATCCTATCTCTACATGTTTCTCACATGATCCAGCCTTTTGGCATTCCTTTCATCACACCATTTTATTACCTATGCTAGTTAGAGTTAGTGTGACATACTAAGTGAATATTCTACCACCCACCTTTGAATTCATGCTCGTATTTCTTGAGTTTCTTGACCTTGAGGCCGCAAGCGAGCTTCATCAGCTGTCGAGCAACCTCCTCCGTGCGGCACTTCTTCGGGAGAGACACGCGGAAATACTTGAGGATGCTTTCGAAGTCTAACGCTAGGAGATCTTTCTTGCACATCTGCAAAAAAACGTTACCCGATTTTGATGAACAGAAAGCAGTGGAAAGAATGTTGGCTATATGTGTTTCAAAAAAGTCTAGAATGTGGATACGAGCAATATCTCTAAAGTATGTGATGTCTTGGCTCTTTAATAGGGCCTCAGGCTGTGCTAAACAAATCTTCTAGGCCTTCTGGCCACAAAATGTTTTGCACGGTTGGTTCTCTAAATTGTCTATTTAGCCTCCAGTTTTAGTAATTTGTCTATGTCCATATGAATTCATATTACAAAGGGTTATGCATCAATGAACGAAGCTATTAAAATGACAAGTCTTACGGTGAGAAGAGCAAGCGCGACTTGGAACAGCGTGTCGACGCCCTGCAGCAGGAACACGTCCAGTATGTGGTAGACGAGGAAGAGAGGAAACCTCGCGGTAAACAGGGTGAGAAACCACTGAGACGCAAACATGTGAGACTCGACCCCCTTGTCGGTGAGATGGTGCCACAACGCAGGCACTTGCTCCTGGAAATAATAAGAAATAACGATCAAGAGGACATAAGAAATTAATTAACATAGATTTGAATGCTGTTGTTGCTGTGTGAAGTACAGAATTTTGTGTTATGGTTAGAATGTAAGAAAATCAAAATGTAAAAAGCACCGAGCATATTGTGGGAAGAACCAACATTATTAAAATAAATATACAAAGTGTATCTTACCTCCATTAGCCTATTAAGTTGATAAAGACGCATGTATAAGTTCTCGAATCCATCTTTATACAGGTCCCGTAAGCCATAGTCGTACATTAGCTTCACAAGAACACAGAACGCCTGTTCCTCTGGCATCTGGAAAATAAAGAGGCAGTTAGCTAGGTCAAGTTTAATGAAGATGGGGAAGAAAACAACAATAATAGTTAGTAATAATGATTGAAAAATTTAAACCTATTTTTCCCGAGTCATTAGGTACACAAAAAGTGAACAGATATTTACTGCTATAAATAAGCAACCAACATGCTCATACAAGAATCTGTAAAGATGTTCCAGTCACTACGAGAAAATAACACATGTAATTTATACACCCCGGTTTCTAACATGGGAAAAAAATTGGCACATTTTAAGCGCTATTTTTCCTCTGATATTACAAAACAAACTTGTCAAATAATTGAATTGTGAAAACATTTTTGAAGAAGAACAGGATTTCAAATGCAATTAACGGTTTGGAGGATGATTATGCCTGCGCAGACAAAGCATTGATTCATGTGCGTAGGAAAACCCAATAAGGAATTTGAAGTTGCCGGAAATTGGTGACAATCCAGGTAGAACGTTCACT
>JAMZAV010009664.1:0-24947 GCA_024449915.1 Sweltsa coloradensis | reverse complement strand
TTTGGGCAAAAAAAATCGCACCAACTGTTATTTTCAAAAAACTTTTTTACTTTGTTTAAAGTTTTTGTAAGTTTTTAAAAACCTTGGCCAAAAAATTTGTTCTAAAAATTTAATTTTTACAAATTTTGATGTGTACACTATGTCCAAAAATCTAAATATAATTTCCAATAGTGAGGTTATTCCCCCCCTTAAAAAAAATCACTTTTTTTCCCCCTGTTTTTTAAAAAGGCCTTCTTTCATTCAGCAAACTTTTCAGCTTTTCTTCGTTTTTAAAATTATGGCCAGAGGTTACAATAGCCAAGTTTGCTTCAGGCATGGGCCACTTTTTAAAATGATAAAAAACCCCCGATAGCTCAATTGGAAAGCATCGTCTTTAAACCGGGGGTTCGGGGGTTCGACCATCGGGGCCAATTTTTACGATAATTGCTATTTTTTAAAAAAGAAAATTATTCTTATGAAAAAAAACTGTTTAAATTGTTTTTCTGGCTAAAAATAATTCCCAAATTTTTTTTTGGGGATTTTGAAAATATTCGATTTCTGCTTTGCCTTATTACCAGAGAAAATGGGCCTTCAGCTTTTGTGTTTGTCATTTTTTAAAATTGCATGCATTGCGGTCCATAAAAAGATATTTTTTTCAATTAACAAAAATTTTATTGATAGTAGGGCCCTATTTTGATAAGGCTTGTATTTTCTTCATTTTATTTAAACCAATTATCCCGGTTCCCAATTGGGATTAGAAACAGGGTTTGTTTTTGGTTATTATTGGTTATGAATTCCCCAAAAAAAGTAAAAAACCCCTATAACCATGGTGCCCTTTGGGTTATTACTATTAATTTTTACCAATGGTCATCAATGGTTTTAAAAATTGTTTTTAATAACCAGGTTTAAATTTGGTGCCCATTTAGTTTTAGTGAGTTTACAAATTTTTTAAAAAAAGGTTATTAAAAAAGGGTTATAATAACCATGGTTGTCAATTGGGATGTTCGGGTTTTGAAAATGGTTTCAATGGTTATTTAAAGGTTTTAAAATTTGGGTTATCATCCTTTTCACAAGCCTTTTTGGTGGTTATTATGGTTTAAAAATGGTTATAAATTTGGGTTTTATGGTTTACAAAGTTATTTTTGGGTTATAAATTGGGATGAGTATTTTTAGTAAGGGATGTACGTGGGGTTTAGAAAACTTGTGCGTTTTTGGTTCCCGCGTCAGCGCCCAGAAAGGAGTATATCGCCCCAAAATCGCTACAATTGTCCTTTCCCTTAGAGTGTCATCACCATCACTTGCTTACGTCTAGACGTGGATCTAGACTGGTGACTTCGAATCAGATTTACTCGGGTTAGAAACATTGTGGGGTTTTGGTTTCCCGCGACAGCCCCTAAGGAGTATATCAGCCCCAAAGATCGCTACAATTTGTCCCCCTCCTTAGAGTGTCATCACCATCACTTGCTTACGTCTAGACGTGGATCTAGACTGAGTGACTTCGACAATCAGATGTAACATCGCGTTAGATAACTCGGTTTCGAGACAACAACCGTCACATACTTACGCAATTCACAATTAAATCGTAGCTACTTTGAACTTTCTAAACGTTTGTAGCAGACTCTTTAGATTGTTAGAAACATTTAATGTTAATTTCGACATTGATTGTACGGTTGTCGCCATTATTTTTATTTAGTTGTTCTCCTTTGCAAACATAACCATTTCGAATATTGCAGTTATGATAGTAAAATCTTTAACTCTTTAGATTTCAAGCACAACTTTGCCTTTTACTTGCTGAAAGTTGGGTTTAATATTTGTGTTCTATAAATTAGAAACCACGTTGTACTACCTCGACGATACTGAGTACTGAGCAAACATCAGAAGTATCAGAATAATTTAGAAACTCTCGTTTCAATTTCATGTTTGTAATCGCGGCGTGAAATTACTTTTGTATTCATGATGTATAAAATCATACGTATATACTGCAAATAACGGTGATGTGTAACAACAGATTCATGAATCAGGGCTTTCTCGTCATAAGATAAAAATTCTGAAAGTCAATTGTTACACTGTGAACTATGCAAGACGATATATTATACCCTCGCCAAATGCTAGTGTTATCTGGTGGGCAACACTCATTCATTTCAAACACTTATCTTATTTACTGTACTACATATTTTGCGATATCGTTGAATCTTGTGTTTTTTAATAGAATTTATTAGTCTTAAATTAATAAGTATACTTTAGTATCAAATGAAAAAAATTGTTTATATTGAAATCGCATTTCAAATTTCAATGAAAATAATGAAATGCTTTCTACCTACTTACTCGTATTTCCAAGTGAAGATGCAACCTAAATGGTTCGGTTTACACATGGAGTTCCATGTGCGAAATGAGTGTAACCTAGAACCCACACAGTCTGTCGGGTGAGTGGAATGAAGCAGCCTCCATGTCCACTAGAGTGCGGCCGTGTAGCGTACGTACGTTGTTCAAAATATATTAACAATTGTTATAGAACAGGCAATTATCGTAGTCATTGAACGTCATACTTTCACTGGCCAAACAAGAGCGCTCGACTACGAAAGCATTCCCCTCGCCAAGTTCAAGTATTGGTTTTATTATTATGGGAGGGGCAGCGTGACGACGAAGCTTAAATAATACAAGATGACTAAAATGTTGGGGGTATTACTATAAAATTATGGGTTTTCGTGCTGAAAAAAGGTTGGTTTTATAGTAAACACTCCCTAGGTGTAATTGATTTATGTAAAACAACAAAAAATTAAAAAAACATCTCGATCCCTCTGATTGTTAGATGTTTTCGTGGATTATCTAAGACTTTTTTATCAGATTAAAACATTGTATTGATTAAAATTTTAGGTTTTTTCCAAATCCATTTTTTGTTTGTTTTTTTGAATTCTTGCTGATTGTAGTTTTTTATTTTTTATTCACAATTTAATCATATTTTGCCCTAAAAAATTTCGCGGGTACCTACTCAAATTACGGGAAAAAAAAGGGGGGAAAAAAATAGTCTTACCTTAATCTCAAAATTTTCTCGAAAAAAAGCTAAATAATGGATTTTAAAAGGGAAATGTTATTTCTTCATCTTCAAGCATGATTAAAAAAAATTTTTTATAAAATTTTATTTAAAAATTTTTTATATTTGTTTTATTTTATTCTTTAATGAATATGCGCCACAGCCAAAAAGTATGCAATACAATGCAGTTCTAGACTATTAGTATTTATTCTTTCTCTAAAAAGGGATAACTATAAGACAAAAAAAAAAAGTTGAATTCTGAAAACAAGCACGAAATGGGTGACAAAGGATGATTGATATGGGGCAAAAAAAAATTCAAGTCAAGAACTAAAAATTTTGTAAAGGAAAGATTAATGATGCTTGTGATAAATATGACGAGGGGGTAGACTCAAAATACATTTTTTTTATTTTTTTTATTTTTTAAGGCACCCGGATCAAAATTTAAAATTTGCCATACCTTTGGGTTGGTTTCCATAACCTGATAAAATTTCCTGCCTTTTGGTAGGAAGGGTATAAAGAGAGATAAGTTCGGGGAAAAGTTTTTCTCTCATGATGTCATAAAATCTTAAAACCCCTTTCACATTATACTACGCATATGGTCTACGGGGATGATGAAGATGTGTAAAGGTTCCCCTGAAAGAACTTATAGTCACTGGGCAATGTTGCCGTCGGGCATCGACCGACGCCTTTACGCACGAGCACTTTTAGCGGGGGTTTCCCAATACACGTCATACACTAGACAGTGTGAACTCTAAAACTAGTTGAATATGATGTGTATTTCATTCATGTTCAAACTATGTAAAAGGTAAACGACAGATTAAAATTAGAAACACTGCCAAACCAATGTCAGGGGCGAAAAATTTGTATTTATGTAAGGGGTTCCCTATGGCCCAGATAAGGCTAGTTCACAAAATGTGTTAAGCTAGGCTAGTAGAGATCTGGGTTCGATTTTGGACGGCAAAATTTTCATTGGTGAAAAACAAAAAAATTTGTCGAAAAGCAGGATTTGAAAATATCGTAATCATTCTGAATTTGAAAGAAAATCCCAAACGCGCTTTTAAAATTTTTTGTAGTATCATTTTTCTGTGTTTTCGTTTTAGGTCATCCCTTTAAAATTTTACATCTGGCTACAAAGTTTGGGATTTACGTTTTAAGTCTTTTTTAAAAAAAAGGCACAACCAAAACAAAAATTTATATTTTCAGGTAAAAATTTAAAATGCTTTGTATTTTAACTACCCGGAAGAGTATAGGTGTTGAGAGAGAAAAAAAGTTTATGCTTTTGTAATATTTTATATATTTTTAGCAGAAAAAATTTCAATTCCTAATTATAATGACAAAAGGGTTTTGTATGTTTTTTTCAATTTTCGTGCGAAAAATAGACACAGTCTTTACTTTAAAATTTAACTGTTTGCCCAAAATTTTGAAATACTCAATCATTACCTTCTCTTTTAAAACCTGCCCCCAAAAAAAACCCCCAAGTTTTGTTTTTTCCACTTTTTTCAAAGGTAAACAAGGGCGGTTTTTTTGGAATCTTACATTTTTTTCAATCAAACACGTTTTCAGGCTAATGACTTTAAAAATTTTTTCGTGAATTTTTTTTTCGTAAGTGGGTTTTTTAAAACTTGTGTTTTTAATTTTTATATTAATTTTAAGGTTTTAAACATATCAATTTTGGAAAAAATTTAAATGTTATGTTTGTTAAAATCTTTATAATCCACTCCCAAAAATTTTTTAAACTAACGTCATACTTCATGTTTTTTTTTCATACAAATATGGTATTGCGATTCCTCATATAATTTTTACCTCCCCCTCAAATTAACATAATTTTAATGGTAATAGGCCCAAATAGCCTACTCAAAAAAGGGATTATCAAAGCTATCACTCAAAAACTTAATTTAAACAAGTAAACCCAATAAAATCAAAGAATGGGGGGTCTATATGATAATAATAAAAATTAGGCTAGATGCTTAGATTTTTGTGGTGGGATTTTAGTAACACGTGTAGAAATTCCCAAAATTTAAACAAAAATTTATCAATGGTTGTTTTATTATTTATACTATCAAAAATTTTTATTAGGAATGATAGCAAATTTTCATAAAAAAATGCCCCCACTGGGGGTCGAACCCAGAACCTCTGGGTAAACGCCCAAGCTTACCAATTGAGCTATCAGGATAAAACAAACTTATTAACTGCTTTTTTTGGATTATCTGTTTATGAATTATTCAGTGACAAAAGTCACAAAATGTAGTTTATATCTTGTGTCTCGACAGCTAAATGGTAGAGCTATGCATTGGATGGATACACAAGGCTATGCGCGCGCGTTAAGCCGAAGGTTCTGGTTCGATCCCAGTGGGCTACATTTATGATGATTGCTATCATTCCTATAATGTCCTCAAGCGGGCTATGCTTTAAAACCTTATTTCATTTTGTATATTATTTTATGATTATTCATAAACCTCGGTCAAAACGAGCTACATTTTGTACGGACTCGTCAGTACTTCTGTGTATCTATATACAACTACATTTACTTGTCTACTCAACTAAATAAGTCATTTAAATATAGTTGAGATGATTTTTTCTTTCTCTGTTCGTGTGGCCGATTTCTCGCGCCATCTAGCATTTGTCTTCGCTATGGGAACCACAAAACCATGTCAGGATGGAAGCTGTTCGGATTCAAGTATCATTCTATTTTGAATTTACGAACTATTCTACACGTGTTGAGTATTACTGCCTTTGGGGTCTCGATGTAAACAGGGGTGGAAGTCTAGTTCTTTAATGCTTCATGTAGCTTCTTGGGTATGATGCCATTAGCCGATATCACGTATGGATTGTATTTACCTTTTCTGTTTCCACATCTTCTTGATCTCAATTGCAAGTTCACTATACTTGTCAATTTTATTCTTCCATGTAGTCTCGACGTTATGGCAACATTGGGACAGAAACGTCAATAAGGGTAGTTTCTTGTTTCTTCTTGTCAATAATAATTATATCCGGTCTGTTGTGATGTATAGTTTTGTCTGTTATAACTGTGGGGGTCTAATATAATTTGAAATCTTTGCTTACTTTCTCCGGTTTGTATTTGTAGTAAGGTGTGTGTGTATCAATGAGGTTGTACTTGATTGCTAGATTTTGGTGAATAGTGTTAGCTACTTGGGGTATGTCTGTAGAGGTAATCCGTTTGACATAGTGCCCTTGCCCCCGATATATGTGTTCGATTGTTTCACCCCTTACACTACATTTTCTACATTGATCGTTTACTGCGCATTTTGTATAATGTATTTTTTATAATTTTTCGTTGCAATCACTCTGTCTTGAATAGCCAGCATAAAACCTTCTGTTTCTCCAAATATTTTCCCCGTTGTTTAACCACCTTTTTGATGCTTTAATATCTACGTGCCCTTTTATGTAGTTCATCATAATGTCTCTTGTGTAGGGTCTTTTCTGAGAGACGTAACTCTTTTGAAGCGTCATTTATGAGTTTCCCTTGTAGATTGACATTTTCTTTTGCTAGATTGAGTGGAGTTAATGATTTGTCAGCTAGCACCACAGCCCTATGCATGTTGATTGGTTGCTCTTTGAAAAAAAATATTTTCTTAAAATGTCTAGTTGTTTATAATATAAGTTTGTTCAGATCAATTAGGCCTCGTCCTCCTTGTTCTCTTGAAGTGTCAATCTCTCTATTGCTGATTTAGGATGATGCATTCTGTTTTAGTAAGTGTAGTACGAGTTAATATTTCCAGCGCGTGGATGTCTGTCTGTGTCCATTTAATGATTCCGAATAAATATGTCAGTACTGGTATAGCATATGTATTTATTGCTGTGATCTTGTTTTTTACCGTTTAGTTGCGTCTTGAGGATAGATTTTAGTCGCTTCTTGTATGTATCTATCAATTTTTTCTTTCATTACTTTATGTTCAATTCTGGCAGCTTGTGAGAACCCTAAATATTGTATACTTCGTTATCATCCATTACCCCAACCCTATTTCCCATCATCTAGCTGGAACTCTTCTGCCTGCGTAACTTTACTTTTCGATATGTAGCGTCTTACCTTGTCTACTCCAAATCCATCAGATACTTGGGACTAAATTAAAATGAAGTATTGATTAAACTGTTTGTTGGAAAAAATTTTGATGCATATAACTTTAGATCATCCATGAAGAATAGGTGAAAAATGGTGTGACATACCATATTATTGTCCTTAATTTTAAATCCGTATGTTGATTCGTTAAGCATATGCGACAGGGGGTTTTAATGACAGACAAAACCATAATGCGCTAATTGAGTCACCTTGGAAAATGCCACGTTTAATTTGGATTGGATCTGTAGTTATCTGCGGGTTTTTCATATTTAGTTTTAGTGTTTTTTCTCCATGTCTTCTTTTACTGTCTTCAAAAGTTTACAATTACTGGGTTGATTTTATATATTTGTAAAATCTGAATAAGCCATGTGTGTGGTGTTGAAGTCTAACTTTCTTGTAGTCAATGTAGTTTACGTGAATATTCCTTTTCTTATTGTGTGCCTGGTTCATTACAGTAGAGTCGATAATGATTTGTTCTTTACATCCCTGCTAGTTCTTACAGCATCCTTTTTGTTTTTTCGGCCATGATATTGTATTCTTCGCAATGCTTATATACTTTGTTATGCATGAAGTCAATATTTTATATATAGTTGGTAGACATGTAATTGGCCGATATTTACTTGGGTTCTTCGGTCATTATCTTCTTTCGGTTTGAGAAAGGTTACTCCTTCAGTAAAGAATTCGGGTATTTCTTTAACTCCTTTATAAACTCGTTGAGACATTTTCTAATTTGATTGTGAGTAGTATTGAATTTCTTATCCCAAAAATTTTTGAATATTATCATTACCTGGTTTTCCAGCTATTGTAGCACTGATTCGACTTTAATTCATCAACAGTTATACCTTCGAACCTCATCTCATTAACATCGCCATCCTAGCTCTTTCGTCCTTGAATCCATTGTGCACCCTGTTGTGACAAACCGGTTACCCCATATTCCTGCCCAAAACTCTTCTATCTCCGTCTTAGTTGGTGTTCCATTTCCTGTTATTCCTTCGGTACTAGATAGTTTTTGGTAAAACTGTTTTTTTCTTTTCTTTGAACATTCGGTTTTGTTCTTTTCTAATGCTACATTCTCTATATCTTTTTAATCTCTTAGCAAGAGCACTTACTTTTTGTTTAAGTGTATCCAAATATTCGTGAATGAATTTGTTCAGTGTTTCATGTTTTGTGTGAACCTTGATTCTTTCAAATATATTTGGCAGTAGAGTACCACATTTTAGATCGTTTTACCAATTCGCCATTGTTCCAATCTACCGATATCTTTCCTAAACTCATCGATTCTCCCAATTAGTCGCTGTTCCCATTTCGGAATTTTCTTCTCTTGTTTTGTCTTTGAAGAGGTAGCAGATTTTACATTAATCCCAAGTATCTAATCACTGCTACAGCTGCACAGAAAAATTGCCGCATGAACGTCTGCAAATGATAGTTCGTCTTGTGTGTATGCTGATAAAATATGTGTGTTCTTTATGTGTACCGCTGTCTTCATTTCCTTTGAATGCTTGGGTTTAGGTATGTAGGCCCTTTTATTTGGTTCTACGTGCGCAAAACTCTGACATGGCTGTTGCAAATGCTAAAGCTAGGATGTTCTTTAGATGGATAATGTCAGGTGTATTTTTAATACGTTATTCATATCTACCTCTTGTGTTTGATCGTCTAGTCGTTCTGGTGTCTTGATCTTCTTGAATGGTTGGCTTTTCTAGTGGTTCTGGACGTTCTGGTGTTCTGGTTGTTCTGGTGGGTTTCCGGACGTTCTGGTAGGTCGGGAAATTTCTGGTATAACTGGTAGATCTGGAAGTTGTAGCAGGTATGGCATTACCGTAATTCTGGAAGTTCTAGTAGTTCTGGTATCAACGGGTTTCTTCTTCTTCGCTGTCCTCTGTCGATGTAGCGCCGTTATCATCTTGATGTGCTTGTATTCGTCTTTCACTTCGGCGTCTTATTCTAGTTAATATTTTTTATTGGTAACATTTTATTTTTAACTATAATTCTTCTTTGGCCGGCTATTCTCTGCGCACTTACTTCACAATGGATATTCAGTATAAACTCTCTATGGAGCTCTTGTCGATAACCTATTAAAACAGTCTCTAATAACGTTACCCTATAAAAGCTACGCATCACACACATGTTCATATATCTTCTGTCCATTTGATGCGCTGCCCTCTTTTTCTAGCTTTGGTGGTCTGAAGTGAATTCACCGCAGAAACGCCCATTGTCTGTTATTCCCTACTTTCCTTGTTCTAGATAAATTATTCTACTATCGGGTTCAAAGTCACATATTATTTGTTATTGTTTATAAAGCAATGCACTTAAAAAGAATAAAAACACTTTTCTCAATGATTCATCAATTTCAGGGCGGTGATGAGGTCCTTTTGCTTCTCAACCTCCTTGCCTTTTTTGTTTGATAAATCTTTTCTTTTTTGACGAATTAAGAAGACTTCAATCTTCTCGATTCTGCAAAATAATTAACGTGCTTACGTAAAAATGCTAAATATTATACTATTTTAGATATATTACCTTGCTGAAGTTACAAATAATGCCCCTAAATGATATATGCCTACCACTAACTGTCAAAAAATTAACAAAATTCAACTGTTTCAATGGGGATTTTCAGCCCAGGTCTCGACAACGATATAAAACTACAAAATAATGGTATAAATACTAAAAACTAATACTTCCCTTCAAAGTCACTTGTAGCACGTCACTAGTAGATCAAGATGATGTCAAAATTTGAGATGGAATGCTTGTATTTCAGCGGCAATAGAAATTTAACCAGCAACTTATCTCGAACTTGCTTGCTTGTAACCCCAACAATGTTTGGGGTTATTATTATATTTTATATATTATATATATTTTTATTATATATTATATTTTTATTATTATTATTATTATTATTATTATTATTATTATTATTTATTATTATTATTATTATTATTATTATTATTACACTTTGTTCAGTTACGGCGGAGAGGACGGACGTGTTTCGAGGACTGCTGGGTGCTCGAGCATATCGTGAGTTTGATATAGTAACTGCGCGGAGTGTTTTCTAGAGTTGCCGAGCGACGGTGACTTTGTGTTGCACGGGTTGTGATGGTGGCTACCATTACGATTGTTCCGGTGTTCGAAAATCCACAAATAAATCTAAATCGCAATCCCAAAACAACAGTGGCGATGTGTTAGTGTCGCGAGGTAAAGAATGCGGGGACGTCAATGTTTTTAAGCATGATGGAAGCGTAGCTGCCACGTTAAAAAGCATGGACGCCAAACTTCATGAAATTCTCGACAAACTTAAAAAAAGCGAAGATAGAGTTAAGAAACTTGAGCGTGAGTCAGCGGAAAGAAGTGTTCTGTATCAAAAGCTGATAAGTCGGTTAATTTTTTTTGAACAATACAGCCGTAATAAAAATATCGAGGTGTTAAACGTTGAAGAAACTAGCGGCGAAAGCGTTGAAGACATAGTTAACAGGTTGCTAACAAATTAAATGTGAATTTAGTTAGTTAGTGACATTGAAGCTGCTCACCGGTTTGCCTAACAAACGGAACGCGGGTTACCCACCCAAGATATTAGTGCAATTTGCGTCTAGGAAAAAGCGCGAAGAAGTACTTGAAGCCAGGCGCAAGAAAAGTGTAAAAAGCTCGCAAATATTAGGGGACAACTGCACGCAGAATACGAATATCTTCATAGGTGAGAATCTATCTCCCTTTCTACCGTAGTCTGCTTTGGGAAGCGAAAGCGCGAGCAAGGACGCCGGATTCAAGTTCGTGTGGTGGAAGAGAGACCAGATATTTGTGCGCAAAGACGAAACAAACCCGTCAAGTCATTAAAAGTAAAGGACGACAACGACCTACAACTCATTGCATGAAAAACGGAATGCGAAATAATACCGACTTGGGTAACGGATACGGGACAGAAAGTGAAGAAGTGGTGGTAAGTGATTTGGACTGCTGGGTTTAGAGAAATCATGGTCATATTTTGTTCACCTCAATATAAGGGTCATTAAAAAAACACTGGATGAATTCAAGTTGTACTTAGAAAACATATAGGGCAATTTGATGTGTTAGTAATGAGTGAAATTTCCAAAATCTGAAGATGAAGTGTCATTTGAGTTGGAGGGTTATACCCGTATTTATAGTGTTCGGAAAGGAAGGAGAGGCGGAGGTTTGTTATTGTTTGTGAAATCTAGTATTAAACGTTGAGCAGTGCGTGGAATAAGTTCACGGGGTTGTGAGTGTATTTACTGTAGGCTCACCTTTCCCCGATAACAGAGTGGTGGATGTGCTGGCTATATACCGGCCACCATAATAGCAAGGTCGGTTTTATTGACGAGTTGGAGTCATTCGTGGATGACAATCACAAACAGCAATGTTGTCATATTGGGTGACGTAAATATTAACCTTAGATGAAAGTAATGAATATGGTTTCAAAGGTACGCTAATGTGTTGTGTTTCTACTGGTTTAGAAGTTACATTAATAAAACCAACACGGGAGGAGATTGTTGGAGGATATTTAAAAACATCTTGTATTGATCACGATATTTGTTAGTTAATGCTAAGGGACCTCATCTGCAATATGCACAACAAAATATCTGACCATTTACTTGACATTGGGGTTTCCATTTCAGTTAAGTGGGGATGGCGAGATCACTAAAAAATGAACATTTTGAAAGGGATGTTATAAAATAATAAAGAAAAGTATCTGCTAAATAGCTTGCATTCCGTTCAATGGGCTGATTTATTAAATGTTGATAGTTTGTTGTGCGATTATACCGGATGTATCTGCTCAAAGTTTGAAACATGTTACAGACATGCCGCGTTTACGAAATCTCAAAAAAACAAGAGAATTCGGAAGACGTGGATGTCTGATGACCTGGAAAAATTAATTATCCGAGAGATTCATTATTTAAAGATGGAAGCAAGCTGATGTTGTTTAACCCTTCAAAAACAAGATTTAGGCATGATTATGTTATATTCAGGAACAAAATAAGTAGACTCATTTTAAATGCAAAGCGAAAGTACTACAAGAGCCAATTAAAACAAAATCAGAATAATATTAAAGAGAACGTGGCAAACCATAAACGAATTCTAGGAAAGAAGAAGAAAAGTTCGGGTCGATGAGGTAGTAAATAACCATCTAGGCAAATTACACACTCAGAAGGAAATTGTTAAAATTTGCTGATTCTTTTTCAACGGGTTGAAAATTTGAAACATTCTTGTGAAATTAAAACGGCAAAAAATTGCACAAAGCTTCACAGATGCAATCTATGTATATGCCACGTTTTAACCGTTAAAAGGGTTGCGACTATAATTGCAGGAATGAACTCTGAAAATCACCTGTATTGACGGTATCCGTGTAGTAGATTTAAAAATATATGCGACCTTTTATCTCCGGTAATTGCTCACTTCATTAATTTGTCCCATAAAGAAGGCGTTGTGGGCCTGATAAGCTAAAATATCAGTAGTGAGACCCATATACAAAAAAAGGGGATCACACACTTTTTTGAAAATTATAGACCAATTGCGTTTTTACCCGTCATAGAAAAAATAATGGAACGATGTATTGCAGATCAATTAACAACATATCTTGAAAAGTTTAATAACATTAATAAAGAAACATATTGGTTTCAAAAAGGTAAAAGCACTTCCGATCTCCTTGTGCGCTTTCAAATTTGATAAATTCAAAATTAAATGACAACTTCCACGTGTTAGCTATGTTTATAGATTTTTTAAAAAAGCGTTTGATAAAGTTGAACCATGAGAAACTTTTTTGGGAAAGTTTTGAAATATTGGAATACGTTGGGGAATTTTATTGAACTGGTTTAGAAGCTACCTTAAAAGTAGGAAGATTGTGGTTAAAATAGGGGGTTCTTACAGCTACGAGAAAGAAGCTAATACTGGTGTAGCGCAAGGCTCAATTTTGGGACCAAATTTCTTATTTGATCTACGTAAACGAAATTTGTAAATATATTAAGCAAATGCGTTATACTAGTGTTCGCCGACGATGCTGCTCTAATCTCTGTTCCTAAGATTTTAGAGTGGCAGAACAAAACCTAAACTCAGATTTCAGAAGTTTGGCGTGTTATGTTCACGAAAGTGAATTAACTCTGAATTCAATTAAAACTAAAGTTGTACACATTTGCTCGCCTTTTAAAGATTCACGTTCGGATAGCATTCACATATAAGTCATTCCAATAAGTGTTTTTCTACTAGTAATAGTGTGGTGATATGTGAATGTGTTGGGGAGATCGAGTGTGTTGATACTCACGTTTTATCTAGGGTTGATAGTAATAAATATTTTAGTTTTGGGAAACCTCAAAATTGATTCAGTTTGCAAAAAGCTTAGAAGTTGCGCATTTTCAATTATATAAATTAAATATATTTTGCCTTATACTACCTTGCGACTGTTTATATCTCTTGGCAGAATCAATAATTTCTTATGGTCTATTAGCATGGGCAATGCGAGTAACATTCACTTAAAACCCATTCAAAATGTTGCAAAATAAAATGTTAAACTCATTATCCCTGAAAGAAAAACTCAATCGTTTTCCCCTACACAGACTTGTACACATATTGCTTTTTATTGCCTGTTTCTTTACTGTATCGATTTCGCCTTTTGGTTAAAATTATTTTTTGTGACATCTACAAAAATTCACGCAATGAGCATCAATATAATACAAGATTTATGTTAAAAACTAACTTTGATATTCCAGAATAACGTCAATATACGGGCCAGAGAACTCTTGAGTATTCCTTTCCGCATACGTTTAATCAATTACCAGAGGATATGAAATATTTGCAATCGTATAGTGAGGTTAAAATAAACTAAAATTTACTTACTTTGTTCCATTGATAGGCCTATTGATTAACTTATAAATCATTTAATTTGATTAATTTAAAAACTATTTCTTTGTTATACAGTCGCGATTTTTATCATGTAAGAATGTTCTCGCCTGTCATATCAAATTCAATTAGTATATTTCAGTATTGTAAAGTCGTATTCTCGTTGTTGTATAATTATTTATTTCAGTTTTAATTTAGCCTATGAACATTTTTGTAATAAAATTAAAATTTATTAAGTCTGTCTGATCCATGTACAATATAATATGTTTCATAATCCACAGACAAGCCGCTATGTGGCTTTGTGGACAACGATGTCAAATTGTTTTTTTTTGTAAAAAATGCATGTAATATTTATTATATAATAAAAAAAAAAAATTATTATTATTATTATTATTATTATTATTATTATTCTTATTATTATTATTTTTATTATTTAATATTATTATTATTATTATTATTATTATTATTATTATTATTATTATTATTATTGTTCTTGTGCTTGTTGTTTTTGTTGTTGTTGTTGTTGTTGTTACCAAAGCTCAGTTTGTGAAGGAGGTGGGAAGGTTTTGGAATGCAAAATTCTACTTCACGTAATGTAATGATAATAGATACCCTCAATAACTCGTACACACACGTACTTGCATACGACAATGTTATGGCGGCTAACGGTTTTATTAATTGTGTTGTGTGAAAGGCGTAACTAGAGAAGGGTATCGAGAAAATGTTCTACTCGCCAGTCGTGTATTGATCACATATTTGTGAGGTGTGACTTTTCACACCATTCGCTCAATGATTTACACAACTAATATACCGACCATTATCTTATCGCAGTGGATTTATATGCACCGGCGTCTTTTAGTCAAATCGAGGGTCGTGGGTTTAAAAATACGTTTTAACGAACGAGTGCTAAGGCAAAAATTGTAATGTTGTGATTGACCATGCTTTAATGGAACTAGATGATTGTAATGATCATATGAAGCAGTTGTTAAAAAAACGTTAAAGGTTGTTGTAAGAGTGCTAGCTGTGCCGCCGGCTCAAAATAAAGGTGAAAAGAAATGTTAGATGTCTTTTAGTGAGCATCAAAGAGAGGGATACTAAAACTTGTAAGCACGCCGCTATCAAGTATTGAGTACAAATCTGCGCGTCAACTCATGGTAACTACCAAATGTATAAAATATGAAGAAACTTAGAAAACAATTCATGGAATGTTGGATTACAAGAAAAAATCTTTATGTAGACGAAGTGATTCATAACCAATTGGGAAACAAAACAGTGACAAGGAGATAGCTGATACTTTTGCGGAATCATTTGTGAGAGAAGTGAAGGAGATTCAACACGAGTCGTAATGTTAAACTAGGAAAACGCTAAAGTCCCGCCTCGTTGATAGATGAGCTTTTAAAGTTTTTAGTTTGCGTGGGATATCTTTACATTTGCAAGTGCTTTGTTTGGCTGCCTACGCGTTGTAGGTGATTGTTGTCAAGTTTCTATTGTTACTTGTCAATTGGTATTATTTACCGTAAAATCTTATATTAAAGGCTTTATTTCTATGGATTCATGTCTAACATTTTTCAACTTTTTCTGTTAAAAGGAACTACATCACCATAACCTTAATGCCCATGTATCATATGAACGTTGTAGCCCCCCCCGTTTGGTCAGAATTGGCCCACAATGGCACGAAAATATCGCACAAAAAATCAAAAAACTTATATTAAAAGCTTTATTTCTATAGATTCTGGCTAACTTTTTCTTTCAAAATGTACTAAATTACTATTAACTTAATGTCCATGTGAAATATGAACGTTGTAGCCCCACCCGTTTGGTCAGAATCGGCCCAAATGTCATAAAAACATCGTACTTAAAAATCGAAAAAATCGTAAAAGTACGATATTCATGAAAAATATTTCTTTGATTGTACCCAAAAACGTAGCAAGTCTAAGTTCAGAGATTTCGAAGGTCCCCTCCAATTTTCATCCAGATCGCATATGCCCTTTGCCCGGTAGAGAGCGAAACAAACAAAAAAACAAAAAAACAACAACAAACAACAACAAACAAACAAAAAAACAAAAAAACACTCGAACTAAATTTTTTGGGGGGTCGGTGAAATTGAAGTCTTCGCTTTCGCTCATCCAAAAAGACGTGGAATGCCAATCCTTTTTTTATGCCCCCGTAAGCGAAACCCGAATACAATCTTTTTGAGAATATGGATGATAGTAAACAGTCCGGCTGGGATGTAGATCAGAGTTTAGGATTTTTACTTTTTAAATATGAGTTTAGCCCAGTTTTAGCCATACTAGTAAATTTATCAATTGAATAAGGAACCGTCCTCAAACTGTAAATCAGTAGTTCGTCCTACAAATTAAACTAGGAAAACGCTTAAGTCCCGCCGCGTTGTTGGATGAGCGTAATTCATTGAGCTACCATGTGTTATGTGGATTTTTGTTGTTCTGTAGAAAAATCATTTAAGTTGAAGATTTTTTTTAAAAATTAATTAAATTAAAATAAAAAATTACCTTTAATCTTTAATTTTTTTAAATTAATCGTAATTTTTAAAAAGGAAAAAATCGTAAATTTTCGATTTTCATAAGAAATAATTATTTGATTGTGCTCAATTTCACACGAATATGTTAATTCATAAAATTTCTGTGAAAAAATTATTACAATCGGATAAAGCATGTAGGTGTTATAAGTCAAAGAATTGTTTTAAAAAAGAAAAAAACCTGTAAAATTTCGATTTTCATAAGAAATAATGTTTCGATTTGCGACTAAAATTTTACACGAATATCTTAATTCATAAAATTATGGTTCTGTGAAAAAATCATTAAATTCGGATAAAGCATGTAGGTGTTGTAAGTCGAAGAAATTTTTTAAAAATTGAAAAAATCGTAAAATTGCATTTCATGATAAATAATTTTCCGATTGTGCTCAAAAACGTGGCAGTTCTAAGTTCAGAGATTCGAAGACCTCCATAAAATTTTCATCGCAATCGGAGTATCGGTTTAGCCGAATCGTGTTAACAAACAGACAAAAATACATAAAAAAAAGAAGAAAAAAAAAACATTCCGGATTTTTCTTCCAGTGTAGTGAAAATGGAATCTTCGCTTCGCTCGCTACGCTCGCTACGCTCATCCAACTACTGTTAATGATTTCCACAATTCCCCCCTACCGTTCCGTGATATTCCAATGAACAAAGTCCAATCATTCAATTAGTTTATAACCCCCAACATGTTTACTATTCTGAGTATTATCCAACAATGCTGTAATCTACGTTATGTAAAAGCTATTGTGTCACTTATCAAACTAGGCATCTTTTCTTCCAGTCAGATCGTTACACAAGCCTCGAGCTCGGGGCCACACAGATTAAGCATTGTGTTCAACTCCAGAGCTCCAACAATACCGACAGGCAAGGAAGTAAAAATGTTATTACATTTTGCAAATTTTCATAAGTACAGAGGCGGATGCAACATCATAAAGGATGTTGCATTTGTCTTTGTTTTTGTTCTGGATTTGTTTGGGGTAACTAAATAACGCATAGTGGAATCACGCCGTAAGTATTTAGTGCAAGATTAAGTATGTGATTCAAGGAGTGGGGTGTGCTTATGGAATTTGCAATGAGAATGAGTATATTAATAAGTATCGTTGTGTCTCATAGAAATGCATAGTAAATGACGTGTACCTAAAAAATATTAAATCATGAAGGCTATTCGACCGCGTCTAGAGGCTGGCTGAGAGAAAAAAGTTTTTTTTTAACAATGGTCTTTCAAGCGAATTTTTTTGTTTGGCGGTACAAATCGGGTGTTCGCACTGTCCATACAATTGATTTGCTATATTTCCTATTAAAAATATCGATATTTGGTTGATTATCGCCCACTCGTCGATTGCGTCGAGGCCTACAGGGTAGGCTTAGTCGCTTTGAATTACTGTCCCTCACTGAAAATCTGTTATAACTGAGTGGGTAGACTCGAAATACAATTTATTTATTTATTTATTTTATTTAATATCGTCAAAGGAAAAAATTCACAGGAAAGATTTCTGCAAAAAAAAACATTTTTCTTTCAATCAGCCACTAGAAAATCAGTTGAAAATTAATGTCACAAAAACATTCCAACTTACCCTGTACATGGGCGAATTGAAGTTTGAAATTATTTTGAGAAAGCGGTATTAGCCGTGTGCACGATCAGAAAAATTTGAAAAAAATAGTTTTGATTTTCTATACTAGCCAGGTTTTAAAGCCATTTACGATATTTGACTTGGTAGAATATTTTGAAAAATAGAAAAACGCAGTCGAATAGACTTAGGAAACTACCAAAGTCGTTGTAAGACGAGTGAGTGAGCTTGTTGAGTACCCGGTATCATTACCTTTTCTCCCCCTATACCTAAGACTGGATCTAGACATCATTGGTCTTTCCTCCTTAGCCTATCATAGGTTACAGTGGCGCATTATGGCCTTACAGTTTTGACTCGTTCTTATAACAAATAAACTCAAAGCCCTATCATTTATTTATACCTATATATTAATCAACGTTGTATGCAGTTGTTCCCGCGAATTCAACATTGACTCGCTCACTCGTCTAACAACGACTTTGGCGTTTTCCTAGAGTAGTTGGAAAGGCGCTCTGATACCCGGAATGTGGAAGACCTGGGTTCAATCCCCTGGCAGGGAAAGATTTTGTAATTTATGGATTATATTTAAAAAAAATTTAAACATGTTTGAAATGCAACGCAGTGTAGTCTTTTATCTGAGACAATACTATGGAAAACATAGCCAGTACGAAATACGTGTATTGATTACAAAGTTTACTCAATCTCCGAGCAGAATTTGGGGGTATCTTGAGCGTGCAAGATTCGATTCACCTTGGTCACTGCATGCAATTATCACAGCCTGACAAATAACAATTAAAAAAAAAAAAAAACATTGTTAAAATAATTCCTACACGTCAGCCTATTTTTCAAAACCGGATGTCTGTTCTAAATTTCAGCGTAAAGTGTTCAGCGATTCTGCTGAATTTTGTAGTACACGCACACACGCACAGAGTCACAGAAAAAGGGCGTTTATCTTGAATTGTAATCCTTATTCGCTTCGCTCACTCGTCTAATTATTTTTACAGAAGATTAATTTACATTACAGACACCATGGAATCTCAATGTTTCATAAAGGTGCATTATGTCTAAAACATTCACATTTCTTCACGCACACAAGAACCTGACGGTGCTAATTTACTACATCGAAAGTACTAATGTAAGTGTAGAAATTATAGTAAGTGAAGTACTTTTCCTGATGAAAAAGCTGTCTAGGTAATAATCTTGCCATTAACAACATATTTGCAACTGCTAATACACTCCTCTGGAAGCCTTTTATTGTGAATCGCAGCTACTTCTCTGGAAGAAATTGGCCCACGCTCTTCCATTCCGTTTGATTATAAAAAGTACGGCAATTACTTAAAACCTAGCGATATTGAGCCGTTTGAGCGTGTGTGTATACATGGGTGTGTGTGTGTGTGAGTGAGCGAGAGAGAGAGAGAGAGAGAGAGAGAGAGAGAGAGAGGAGAGATTGAAAGACTTATGCGCAACATTAATAACCCAAGAAGATATGAAACAGTATGTTTACCTGCATTGAAAAGCAATACTGTGTACCCTCGACAAGAGTAAATAAAGGGAGGGGTATAGTAGTAGACCCCTTGGTTTACTTATGGGGTCAATTGTGTTTATTTATTGTTGTTACACGTAATTTTACACATTCAAAGGCTAAATTACAGAATGAGATATAGAAAACCACCGCAGTGATCCTGTCCCATCCCAAACATTAAAATAAACAGTGTTGGATTGGTCGGCTTTAAATTTCATGTATCCCACTGAAAACAGTTATGTGACTGTGTGGGTAGACTTAAAATGGGAATTTTTATTTTTATTTTTATTTTTCTAATCAAAGCCTACTCATTTCGTTTGCTTCCATAATTAAAAATTTCCAAATGTATGATGAATGGAACACATACCATGGCAACTTAATGTAAAAAATATATAACAATAATAATATAACGCTCGTGTGAGGTGCAAAGCAAGTAGACCGTTAGGTGGCTCTTAACCCCCCCCCCCCCCCCCCCTCAACTCATGCTTCCATATGATTTCTTGAAGGAAATTAATCGTTCTTTCCATTTCTACCTGTTTTCCAATTAGCAGTTCGGGCGTTTAGACGGTAAGGGTGTCCAAAGTCACATATGCAAATATATGTTTATATATTTTTTCTGGTGCAAATTAATCTTCATTTTATAATTTGTTTGGCAAGACCTAACATCATACATGATGTCAAACCATAATACACTACTGATTTGCTATATATATTTATAAACAGGGTTGTCCAAAAAGACACAAAATTGTATGAAACATGTGGCGGCCATTCTTTCATCTGTACGTATATAACCCTCTCGAACTTATAAACAGTGTGTGTTTTCTCACAGCTAAAACTATGTTCTTCTCATGCATGCATGTTTGTCAGTTAACATCTGGGGCGTTTATACGATAGGGGTGACCAATGTCTCATATGCAAACATATGTTCATATATTTTTCCTACGTAAAGTTTATCTGCATTTCATAAATTTATTTGCACACCTAACTTGTGCATGATGTACAACCCTAAAACAACAATTACGAATTTTTATGGTTTATACAGGGTTGTCCAAAAAGATGCATGATGTTATGCAACTTGGTAGCAGCCTTCTTACAACTGTATGTAAATCATCCCTCGAACTAAAAAAAAATGGCTATGCTATGCTGCATACACATTGATTCCATGCATAAAGATTCAATACATTCCATTATTTTATACTTTTGGCTGTGTGTTTTCTCACATATGGGAAAACAAATTTTTGTAGATACAGGTTCTGGGCAGGGAAGATATGTGGGAATAATATTAGTGATTGTATTTTGAAAGATATTTGAAAATTTTACAAGAGCGAAGAGAACTACGGCAATATTTAAAAAAAAAAAAAAACATTAAGTGACATTTGAATAACCCTGGAGGTCAACGCCCAGCTGCCAAATGGCAAATAGGTGGATTATTAATCGTGATTTTTTTCTGAACAAAACTGCTTTAGTGAAAATTATTTCGGGGGGGAGGGGGGGGGGGGCACCGGAGGGTCGCTTCCTTTGCACCTTGCAGTATATTATGATCGAGTTTGTACGTATTCAAATATTATTCTTTACCAGAACACAACACACTATTTGGACAACCCTATATTAAAACAGCACATCATTATTTTGATCGGTTAGAACATAAATTCGATAATGACTGGGCCTACTTATATATTGATTTTGCCCTTTTTTATTAAGTTATTTCTCTCAAATTGCTGTAATTTGAATTCAAAATTTAGGACAACCCTGATAAAAATTTAATTCTTTGCTAGGCTTACATACAATACGTTTTCTTAGACAGGTTTACTAATTTTAGTAACATGAACACATTTTTAGCACTTTAAAAAAATGTTGTATATTAGCAATAATATAAACCCAGCATTTTGGACAGCCCTTGAATTGTTTTTGCATAACTTTTTTTTAAATACAGTGGTTCTTTCATTTTATGTATAAAATAAAGCTTTAATGCGGATTATATCATGTCCAATCTTTAATTGAGCGAGCGAAGCGAGCGTCTCCACTTGACTCTTATGGCTCGAATGTCTGTTTTTTTTTTTTTTTGTTACTGCTTCGATACAGGTCGCACCGTTTCTCTGATCGACCTGAAATTTTGCACACATGGTACATACCACCTAGGCGGGTTGCTGTATTGTTTTGTGGCAAAATCGTTCAAAAAGTTACAAAGTTACATTAAAGTTATATCGAAAGTTTTTTTTTTTCAAACTAAACGGCGACAAAATCTGAGGTGGACAAATCATTTAGAATGTCCGTCCGATCACGAATATGTTATTTTTTATTTTGATCCGATAAATAGTGTAGATGGAAATTACATTATAACAAAGTCCCGTTACCATGCAACGGAAAGTCGCACAGCTTTTTTGGCTAATGATAGCGGTCAAACGGTGGCTCGTTTCGAGTTGAAATTTTGACCATCCGCTAGTTTCGTTTCCGATTGAATGCCATTAGTTTTGTGGCAAAATCGTTCAAAAGTTATAAAGTTACATTAAAGTTAATCTAAAGTTTTTTTTTTTAACTAAACGTCGACAAAATCTGAGGTAGCCAAATCATTTAGAATGTCCGTCCGGTCACGAATATGTTAATTTTATTTGATCCGATTAAGTAGTGTAGATAGCAATTACATTTTAACAAAAGTAACGTTACCATGGCAACGAAAAGTCGCACAAGAATAGGGAAGTCTCACATATATGTTTTATTATTCTACTATATAAAGGGCCAGTTTTGTTGTACATAAATATTACATTTTCGTTATTTCAAAAATATTTTCAGTCACTAAGTGAGCTTAAAGTTTTAGCGTAATAATGGCGGGAAAAAGGGCAATACGTCATAACCTACAACCAATCACCGTGTGGTCATTGAATAAACTGCATTTTTGATGATTATCTTACTTCTAGAAGCACTTTTAGAATAAAATTTGTTTGTAGTATGATTAAGAAATACTAATAGACAATAATTTGTATAACAAGATATAACATATGCACATTTTTGTATACATTTTTTAACGATTAATGGTTTTTACGAAAACATTTATAAAGAAATGTCAACAATGGACTTTTGTTTTAACACTAGCTAGTGAACGGCCGAGAGGTGAACTTAGCTCCGCGATCTAGAAGGCCGTGGTCAATTTCATTCATTACCAACAATGTCTATAGGGTTATGACGTCACACGTCTTTTCACGATAAAAGCGCGGGAAAGAGTAGACGTAAAACTTTGTACCTCTGTGGAATATACAGTTTTTACTTTAGAGTGTTTATAAACTACGGCGATGGTGTTATTAAGTGAATATCTACTGATTCTGTACACCAGCGCTAATATCTAAAACTGGTGAGACTTCCCTATTCTGGTCACTATGTACTGCCACCTAGAAGAAATCAAGAGTAAAATAGTTTTCCCAAAGAAATGATGTAAAGGTCCTCTAGGTGGCGGTGGATTTTATCCATTCTCTGCTATTTTACAAATTTTTAGCTAAATCGGTCAAGACTTAAAAGACTTATTGGTATGTAACATTATGGGAATGTCGTACTCGGGTCGTGTTGCACGTATTGGTGCTCGCTCAACACGCGTCCAACTGAGCGTTTCCTAGTGTTAAAGAGTATAAAACAGTAAAATCAATTATTGAGCGAGCGTAGCGAGCGTCTCCACTTGACTCTTATGGCTCGAATGTCTGGTTTTTTCTGTTACTGCTTCGATACAGGTCGCAACCGTTTCTCTGATCGACCTGAAATTTTTACACATGTACATACCACCTAGGCGGGTTTGCTGAAAATTTTTTGAACAAAATCCGATCGTTGGTTTAAAAAAAAAAAAAAAAAAAAAAATAAAAAAAAAAAAAAATAAAAATGTTCCGACGTTATAAATTTGCAGGGTCAATAAGACAACTTTTTCTCTCACTTTCCCAAAATTTTTCAGCTAAATCGGTCAAGACCTTAAAGACTTTTTGGTATGAAAATTTTATGGGAATGTCGTACTTGGGTCGTTGTTGCCTCCCGGGTGCTCGCTCAACAACGGACGGGACTTGGGTTTTTCCTGTTATTAATTTTGGGCCCCCCTTTATATAAAGCGAAATCGCTTTTTTTTTTGAAAAATAAAAATAACGTTTTTAATGAAAATTTAAAAAAAAATTTTGAAATTTTATAAAAAACTTTCACCGTTAAAAAGAGGTAAAAGTTTTGCAACTTTCGATTTTGGCCCCCCCTTGGAGGTCAAACCCCCATGCTCCCAAGTGGCAAACAGGGGATTTTTAAATCGTGATTTTTTTCTGAACAAAACTGCATAGTGAAAAGTGTTCGAGGGGGGGGGGGGGGGGGGCGCTTCCGGGACTAATGGTCTAAAGCAGGTGATTCTGCAGCGTGGGCGGAGTTGGTTACCCCGCTCTTTGCGCTCGAGTAAGCCGGAATTCTCCCCGCTCACCGCCCCGATATTAGTGCACTGGGCGAGGAATAGTGCGGAGAGGGGGAAAGGGGAAAAACACGGCCTTCCACTTCTTCCTTTTGGAAAAAAAAAATAAAAAAACCCTTTCGCTAAATTGTTCCCCACAGTCTGTCTGTGCTTTTTACGGCAACCAGTTCCCCGACAAGATGGCGCTCGTGTGCCCCTCGGGGCAGTGCATGGGGGGATTTTTAAGGAGTCAGACTTTAGAGGCAGTCGAGCGGGTCAAATGCTCAAGAGTTGGTTCATATGCAGCCGCATCGCCTCATATCGAAGGTAAAAGGGGGAAATTTAAATTTTTTTTGCATTTCCCAGTATTCAACAATTTTTTTTTAGTTTTGATAATAGTATGATTTTCACCCCCAAAACCTTATAACATGCAAATGTTATTTTATATAAAAAAATGCTTAAAAGTGAAATTAAAAAATAGGGGTGTTGGTACACTTTGGATTATGTTTGTATCCGTCTCCGGTTTTAAAAAATTTCGTGTTTTTGCGTCAGAATAAAAGGAAATCTTGATCGTGTTTTTTACCCCCTTTAAATACAAAAATTTTTTGTTCCTCCTCAGAACGAAAATACTTAATAGATGATAAAATAAAAACAATAATCGGATTATTTTAAATAATATTGTGTTATTAAAGGGGCTTTTACCGCAAAAAATATTTTTTACCCCATAATTTTAAATAATACTACACTAAAATACCCTTAAAAAATGAAATTCTTTTAACGTGATTTTTCCGAATTTTTTATTTTTTTTTTTCCAGAAATTTTCGTAGTTGGGTTTTTTGAATTTTTTTTAAAGGCTACTAGGACATCTCCTTTAATAGCCCCTTTGAACATCTGTCTTGAAAAAGGGGACAAAAAACCCCCCGAAAACACGCAAAAAAAACAGGCATACAAAAACACCCGCAAAAAAAGCATTCCCCAAAATTACACCTTTTTTTGGTAAAAT
>JAMZAV010009663.1:0-24552 GCA_024449915.1 Sweltsa coloradensis | reverse complement strand
AAAATAAAAAATTTTTTTTTCTAAAAAAAAAAACAAAAACCCCAACCCCCCTGTTAAAAAATTTAAAAAAATAAAAATCCATAATTTTGTCATCGATTCCAACCCGGGGTGCCATTTCCAACTGCAAAATGTGTCAAAAAAGGTTTTGAAATCGGGGTAAATACGGTATTTTTTTTCAAAAGGGTCAAAAGCCCAAAGGCCAGCGGCCCACAACGTTTCAAATTTGATTCATCATATTATTGATTTACTCAATCATGCACCCACCTACGTTTTTCAGAAAAGCTGTTTAGGGCTATTTTCTTTTCCCAACCACTGACGTTTATTGATTTTATATTGGCATTACTAGTGATAAAATCGGGTAGAAAATATTGGAGTGGGACTCCGGACCCTTTGGGAACCGGGTAGGAGTCGCCCCCCGGGCCAAAATTAAAAAATAAAAAAAAAATTTTTTAGCAAAAGTTATTTAGCCCACTACTCTAGTTAAATAAATAATAAATAAATTGTAGAGTCTACCCACTCAGTTAATAACTTTTTTCAGTGGGGGCACAAGCTTTCCACCCATTTTCCCCCCCCCCCCCCCCCCCCCCCCCACCCCCCCCCCCCCCCCCACCCCCGTACGTATCACTAGCTTGCTTGTCTCTTGGCCCGGCCAAGACTCTCGCTGATTTGTTATGTTTACGTTTTGAGAAAAGATAACGAAAACGAGACAACAAGGCAATCTCATACAATTTATCAAAAAAAAAAAAATAATTTTTTTTTTTTTTTTATACGGGTCGACTCCAACAGGAGGGGGGAGGATGGGTACCCGAGTACCCAATGTCCCCCTGGGCATTACTATTCGAGACGAGAGTGGAAACTTTAAAAGTTGTATGACGATGAAGGAAAATTTACAAAAAGTAAAAAACCTTATGCGGAATTCGAACCAATCCCCTTGTGTATTATATACGCTTGGGATAGCGCCCTGATCGATGTGCTTGTAAATTTTGATTTGAACTTTTTTAAGACCCCTTTTTTATAAAGATGAACTATTTTATTTTTTCAGTAAGACTCTTTATCCGATTTGGGATGAGACCGGGGGCCCTGGGATTTGCAAAAAAACTCGGAGGCGGGATCAATTGTTTTTTTGCTTCGTAGCATAGCCTGATGGGGTAAAATGATATATGACACATGTAAGGATAAAGGAACATAAAATACACACGATCACTTCATACAGGGGTTTCTAAAAAGATTTAAAGCTGTAATCAAGCTAACGAACCCACGACACAATTTGGCCTACATGTGTAATAAAAAACGTATGTCTGGCCTAGGCCCCAGGCCAAACTCGACGCAGTAGGGCCCGGCCCCAATGCAAAAAGGCCTAGGCCTAGCTCTCTTTCCTGTGGGGAAAACCCCCTCATACTATGCCCGGCTGAAGCTCACGACGCAAATAACTGGGAAAAAATAAGATAAGCCCCGGAATAACAATTCAATGCTCGTGATTTGAATTTTGTGAATCGGTTGAAACATGATTGATCTAGGTTTTACAAAAGACCACTTTGAACAGCTGTGTGAGATGGCTGGATCGTATGCGCAGCGCAGGCGCGCGCGCACATGACCTCTAATGCTCAGTGGGGGCAGACGCTAAACCCGATGCGCCCCACGCACAGACCATAATTATATGCTCAGTACACTGTGCACACTGCTGAAAGTCGAGATATATCGCCGATCTATCTCTTTGCCTCACTCGTAAAGGATGCCCACAAATGAGCGGTACATTTAAAAAAAGGCGGCGCGGCTTGTAATTTTTTTTTATTTTTATTTTCTTTTAAAACTTTAAATTTTTTTTTTTTTTTTTTTTTTTTTGCGGGTCGGGTTAAAAACGGAACACGGTAAGAGGAGATCGGGAAAAGAGATCTTACTGTATTTATTATTTATTTATTATTATTATACAACAACTTTAAATTAGCTGCAGTCGTCATCAGCAGGTGAAAAGTTTTGTCGCCCCCAGCTCTTCAGGCTGGAATTTATGTTCTCTTTGCTTTCCCAACCTGTCAACCCTTCTCCAATTTAAAATTAAGTCAGTACATTACATTTAAATTGCGACAGTCATAAGAGTATAGGTCGACTGCTCTCAAAAACAGAGTTTGACCGAGAGCAGTTTCCCATAGGTGTATTGTACTGCTATTATAATGTCACTAGCGTAAGTGGTATGAATACAAATTATTTGATATAGTAATAAACACATGTTTTATAATATGGTTTACAATTTAGATAACGATAATATATATATATATATATATATACTATTATTATTATTATTATTATCCATTGCCATTTCCCACTTCTGGCAGTCAAATAAATCTTTCAAAAGTTTATTTTCTAAAGGAACTTCCCCAAGTATAGGATACAGGAACTTGACCCCCGCGAATTTAGAAGAAGAAAAAAAAGATTCGATCTGGTGTGTTTTTGTATTTTAGAAAATTTTTTAGAGGAAATAATAAGGAAATTTCAGAAATATATAAATAATTCCTTAACTTATTCAGGTTTTCCTGACTTGTACACAGCCAGTGAACACGGTTATCTGAGCATGTTTACTTGACTAAACAACGTACAGTAGACTCCCTATGAACATGCTTACCTGAGACCTGGAAGCAGAGCCGTGCTGATTGTTTGCTTTGACATGGTACAGTAGACAGCGTTGGTGAATGCTTCTATAAGAACGGTTGCAAGGTCGAGTCGCTTCGTCAGGTTGGAGAGCTGCAACGTGTAGGCGGCCATTGCTGCCAGCTGCGGCAAGATCACTGGGGACAACCAGACATTGTATTTACCTACTCGATTGTAGATCTCACATTGAACTGAAAGGCATAAAGTGGAGTGAAACTTACAACCACACACAACATTTTTTCTTTATAGCAAATGACGTTGTCCTTAACCAACCTTAATTTCATGTACAATAGCACGATTTGTTTCCCCTGACCTCTTAAATCATAAATATGTTTCCAAACAGCCGATGCAATACACATATGTATTTAATGTTATGTACAGTCAAACCCATTTATAACAATCTCGTTTACTAGGTTTTTCCGGTTATAAGACCCATTTCCATTGGTCGACTAAAAAGTAAAAAGTAAAAACTCTATACAAAATATTATATTACAATTTTTTTTTTTTAAATGACCAAAAACAATATTTATAACGATTTCCTGTCCATAGCAATGTCATAATAGCAGTTTTTCAGCAAAATATTCCCACAAGTATCAATTTTATACATTCTCATAACCCCATTTGTTACACCCACCCTGAATCTTCCTCGAGTGCTTAAGTACGGATCTGGCGTGTTTCATGCTCGAGTCGACTCCATTTATTTATTCAACATGCTGTCAATGATGGTTGTTGATTGTGTACTGGTAGCGGTTTAATGTGGGGGGGGGGGGAGAGAACTGATCAATACATGATGGCTGTACAGGCGGGAGAGGGGACACATGGACACACTTACTTCACAAAAGGTTGTTTTATTTGTCATGCGTGTATGTGTGTCTCGGGCCTCTTGGACATGTCATTTACACCCACCTTCCTCTCTGAACCAGGGCTCTGCCGAGGGTACGATCTGTCCCATGGTTGCCACCAGCTGCAACAACATGGCGTGGTTGTCCCTGCTAGCTGGATCTGATAGGAAACTTTGCAGCTGCATGTAAGTCTTGTCATGTACCTCCTTCTGCGTTGTGTGAGTGATGAGAGCTCCAAACGAGGGTACCGTCGCCACGCGCACAGATCTGTCGGGGGAAGAGGAACAAGTAAGTACACTGTTTTTTTTTAGTCTTCGTAACTGATTTTTAGTGGGTGACGTTAACTTCAAAGCACATCAAGCCAACCCAGTAGATGCCGACACCATCGACGAGCGAATAATGACCAATTAGAGACTGGCATATTTAAGTACCAAACACCAATCAATCAAGCTGGACACGATTCCACCCTCAGACAGCGCCAGAATCAACAAGGATTATGTGATCGTTGCTAGGACGGCTCCAAAGTCAACAGTACACATTCCTAAGCCAAGAACTGATGGACTTGGGCCCACAATCAGAAGTTACAAAACTTCTGCCTAAAGCGAAGATCAAAGCAGAGCCTCTCTAACCACAATTCACATCCAGCCTCTAGGCTGCAAGGTCCTAGTGTTACATCATGGAAGGGGTGTTAAGGGTCGGTTTGCAACTGGCAGGGGCAGGGGGGGGGTGATGAAAATAGGATAGTATGTTTATTGTTTACAATGGGTATATTTTTTGTGGCAAACACAAAAAGAGAAAGGACACAAATTGAAACTGAAGCTCATCCGCAATGCAAAGATGATCCAGATTGCGCATTTTGCGTTTTTGTTGTTGCGATCGATTCGCAAGCAGCACTGAAGATATTCATAGCCACAAAGATCGTGAAGGCAAGCTACATCATTCAGGTAGGCCTTGTATAATCTACATTGTTTGATGTGCAAAACTAGGCTAGGCTCCAAGCTGCTTGGCTTTGGAGAAAGAACTTAATTTGATACATTTATTTGTGTTTCCTTCCAGTTATTTTGTTTCATTTGTTTTTTACAACATTCTACACAAATTGTTATTCATCAAAACACAAGAATTAACAATCCAATAATTATTGTCATACATCGTCAACTAAATGTTGCATTAAAAAAGAAGGCGGTAATCTAGAAGGTCCTTGTCTTATCTCATTTTTCTACGTACAGTGCTGTTTGCAAATCGAACGGCAACTAAAATTAGAAGCTGCCATCTTTATCCGCTAGATCGCATAGGTGTTCCTTTGCGTTGCGGATTACATCATTGATAAAATATTTATTATGGCACCACTGTTTGTTAATGAACACTTTTTTTCATTCACAATTGCTACATACACCTATTCAGTGTAAGATGACAATACGTATATAGAAGACCTACTTTATAGTATACTGATCCTTGGGAATGCAGCAGAAACCTGGACCATAGGAGATCAAGAGGAGAGGCAGATGCAGGCAGCAGAGATGAGATTCCTGAGGAGCATAGTAGGCAAGGCGAGAAGGGACAGAATTAGAAACACGGATATTAGAAAAAGGCTGGGTGTAGAGAAGTGACAGGATGGGAAGAACACTGTTGATGGTATGGACATATGAAACAAATGGTGTATGGAGGATGCCCAAGAGAATGTGTGAAAGAAGGATTAAAGAAGTAAGAAGAAGTAAGAAGAAGACGGGGAGGCCAAGGAAGAGATTGCAGGAGAGGAGACTTAAGAGGGAATAGGAGAGAGCTCGCAGGGGAGTAAGGAAGCAAACAAGTAAGAAAAAGTTGAAAGTTGAAACCGAATCCAAAATTTGAAACCAGTTTAAATCATTATCGAATGAAAACGGATTCCGGATTTAAGCTAAGTTTTTCCTAGTTTTGATTTATTTTGCTATAGAGGACTCAAATCACCTAGAGAATGCGCTAGTGTCGCGGGGGCGTAGCACCGTCATGGCCGCCGAGTGAGGATACCTTTGTAAACACCCATATGATCCTACACAAGCACAGTGTAAATATATAAGGTTTTGAGGGAATAGAATAGGTATCATGTGGCTCATTATGAATTCAAAATCTAGTATTTATTTATTTAAAAGTATTTCTAGTATTTATATAGATTTATATCAGCATTTATAATTAAAATACCTACGGATATAGTCTCGGGCGCCTGTGAACGTAGACAATGATATAAACCGCTTATTTTTGTGGCCGTAGTATTATTCCAGAGTACAACGTTACAGAGTCCAACATACTTTGAAATAATATCAATATAATGACTAAATTTATTAATATCAAAGCAAAATATTTAGTTATGTTCTATAATCTATAATAGGCCTAATATGGAATGTAATGCAATATTAGAGTAGCACACAGCGTTTCAATTCAAGCAACAACAATAAAGCCACTCAAGCTTTGTGAAGAGTGAAGACAATAAAGCAGTAAACAATAAACATTATGCGTTCCTAAATTATTAGAATGCAAAATAAAAAATTACTGGACAAAACACCAATATAAAAGAACATTGGGAATAACAATTGTCAACATGGTCTTGTGCTTAATTTTCTCGGAATCATGGTAGCCGATGTATTAAAATGCAATACTTAATTTTTTAAAACCTTATTCACCCACTCTTGAGGGATTTGATTGTTTTATTGTGATAACGAAAAATACCAATATAAATACTATAAACAAAAACAGGAATTGAACCCATGGTCTCCCTCTGGCCGGGCACGGACTATATAACTGGGAGTGGTGATTTAATAAGAATTTGATATTCACTATATTATAATACAAAATGCACCAATAATTCAGCAACAAATACACTACCGCGGTCTCGGTGGTCTTTTGGGAGGCATGGGTTCGATCCCCGGCCAAGGTTGGGTTTTGTAAATCTGGACTTAGCCCATTTATTGTGATATAATCTAGGACTACTGATTGTTTTAAGCCAAAAATGAATTAATCTTACCAACTAGGTATGAATTTAATATATTAATATGAAGCCCACTCTTTATTAAGATCTGTCTGAATTACCTAAGTGAGAGGGAATGTGTTTTGTTTCCGTAATTTCTTGTAGATTCTTTCCACGAAATAACGAATCAGTGCATGTGTTCAGTCACTTATCTTCCAATAAGTGGCTTCAGCAAATAACTCTAATGGCAAGTGGGTAGGTGGATTGTGGACAGATAATATTCAACATACGAAATGTGTAACTAACAAAATAACAGTAGGTATAGTTGGTTAACCAGTCGGCGTTTGATTACGTTTTCAGTGTCTCCAATGCATTTTTTCACGGAATTAATTATGTTTCTGTTAAAATATGATGTTGAAGACTAGATTCCATGTAGGTGCTGTTTGTTGTGTGCGCGATAGAACATCACAATAAGTTAATTTCTTACGCGCGAGGATAGCATGTGTAGATTCTATCCTCACTAGCGCGTTTCCAGCGTTCGCCGCCAGAGTGGACATGAGAAGATGGAGCGCTCTATAGTTTGAAGTCAATCTATTGCTATGTGATTGAAAATTGATAGTATTATTTTTGGTAATTAATTTTGATGGGTTAGTCATCACTCTTATCAGTTACATTTATTTATAAATGCTTCATCTTAAATAATGCAGAAACTTGAGCGCGTAAAGAAGACAAGTACACGTAAATCAGTCCACCTGCAAAGCCCCGAAGTATTCCACTAAGCAGAGCTTTCTGAATAGAGAGTAGGGTTGGAAGGGGATGCGCAGTGCGCGCGCATTAGCTTCGCTTCGCATACTTGGTTCGACCAAGGCGCTGGCGGGAGATAGTTTATTGTAAGGGAGGAGTTTGAGGAGCATTCCATTGAAATACACATTGCAGACTGCGGCGGGATATTTAATGAGTACAAAATAGCTACGATATTGCTATGTTTCCGATATGACGCAGGGAAATCAATATCAATATATGATCATTATCAGCATCGAAAACAGGCTTGATTTAACCGCAATATAAAGATCGTGTCTAATAATGGTTATTGTTGGCCATCATCACTAATAACTAATATTTTTAAGTGTGGAAAAGGCCTATCGGCTAGTTAGATTGGAGAAGGGTTGACCTGTCAACCAACCTGTCAACCCTTCTCCAAACTAATAACTAATAAGACAGGACAATTATTGAGACTTGAATAATCAGCTGATTTATGATAATTAATATTTCCTTACATGTCCGGATCGCTAGCGAGCGTAACGAGTGCAGGAACGACCTTGGCTATAAGAAGCATGTCGCTAACGTTTCCAAGCGTCTCCACCGCCAGCGCTGCTGCTGACTGCCGGACTATCGGTCTCGGATGAACCACTGCGTCCCAGAGAGCTGTGAGGACAGTGTCTTGGTTGCCCGGCTGCTCACAGAGCCCTCGTATTGTGATGGCCAGGGAGGTGAGGGGCGCCCCACACAGAGGCAGACCGAAGAGAAAACGCTTCAGAGTGGGGCCCAGTTCAGACAACTCTCCCTGTAAATACACAGACTTAGGATGATGTCTAGGTTGGAGAATGTTGATGCCACTTGGAAGTTTGCTTTAAAATTTTTCAACATATATGCACGTAGTCAAGGATATATTATTTGATTTGGCGCCGTGTAACCTACGCCTGCTGGAGGCACAGGCAACAGAGGAACCTCAGTAGGCAGTGACCGGAAGTGGCAGAATTCAGAGTGGAATGGCGTCTTCTCCGGTGACTCTGGTCAAATCCGGACAGGAGTGTTCTAATAGGCCTACTGCTAGCTATATTCTGTACATATTACTCTTTCTAGATACCGGTACCTAATGAACAAGTGTTTTGCAAGTAATTGACTAAGCCAATTTATTAATATTGCAGACTACACCACAGGTTACATTGTGGAATGATATTCAGATCTGCCCACGTACCTGTCTGGACGCCAGTACCCCGACTAGATAAACGGGAATGATGGCCAGTGACGGCTTGGCCTCATCCGACCCCCGGCCGTCGGCTAGGCTCTTCTCGAGACTCTGCAGCCGCTCGGTAAACTGTGGCTTCACTCTCACGCGAGTGACAGACTCTCCGAAACCAGCGGAGAATTCTCGGAAGAGCTGGATGAAGGCGGTCACTACTGATTCTTGGGACACATCCACGCTTTGGACAATGTCTAGGAGGCCTGGTAAACTGTTGACACAAGACAAACATTCATAATGTAGGCAGTAGGACTAGCAAAGATGTGCATGAGCATCAGTTTGGAATCATTAAGTAGAAAAACCCACATTATATTTTCATTAATTAAGTATGCTAGGCCTAGGCTTAACAACATCTATTAATTTTTAATTTTTTTTAAATTTTGAAACAGGCCTCAAGTCATTTTAAAAATAGGTTTATGGGTAGACATTAAGTTAAGACCTATGGTGATCTAACTCTCTGCGACGCAAAGGAACACAAATGCGATCCAGCAAATAAAGAGGGCAGCTTCAAATTTTTAGTGGCCAAAGGGAATCGCAAGCAGCACTGTAGCTAGAAAAATTGAAAAAAGACAAGGGCCTTCTAGATTACTACTACCTTCTTTTTTAACACAAAATGTATGCTAGGAAGTGGTAATTGAACTTTCCGTATCTAATTGATTGCAAGCCTAGGGCCACCGTTTTTGACACATTTTTACCATTTCCATTCCATTCCATTCCATTCCAATGAAATGAAAAAAATGGCACCAGAATTGAAGGCAAACTTATGAGTGCTGCAGCATGCTACACTTATTAATTTGTTCTATGACTTACTTTTATCAGGGGTCGGCTGCATTTGGTGTTGGCTTGCAATCGAGTAAATATGGTATTCTGCTTAATTTTATTTCTTATGATGTTATCTATAACTATAGTCTGTTAACTCTGGGACTGGCGGCGGAAACCGAGTTTTGCCACGCGAGACGTTTTCGCCGCCGAGGGAGCGGGATTTAAAAGCGTACATTTTGGACGCTCCTCCACGAGAAAGGATCGAATTTTCCGAAAAAAAATACCCACGACCCGAAAAAAATTGCTTCCGGGTCAAAAAGTCGAAAATCGCGAAAAAACACCGTTTTTTTTGGCATTTTTGTACTCGCGGTTGCCGCGCCCAAAGTACGCTTTGCGCCCAAACGTCGACGGTACCGACGTGTTCGAAATAACTACCGGTACGAGTAACGTGAAGGGTTCCGGACCAACTCCCATACTTTGGCCGGGACGACGAAAAACATTTCAAATTTTGAAGCAAGGAAATTTTAGAAAAAACGGATATATTACTTGGAGCATTCCCAAAAAGTCGTTTTTTGTTTCAACGTGTACACAATAGAATAAACCTCCGGTCAATTGGAGCACATTTTTGAAAAAAAAAATCATTCTCTTTTTATGGGACATTGTTTGGATTTTCCGGTTCCAAATTTTTGGAAATTTTTGGGTTTACGGTAGAGCCCCAAAGTTTGCCAATTACAAAAGCCAATGCATTGGGTAACAAGTTTTTAAAAAAATTGTCCCCACTTTCTTTTTCAAAATGCGCGAAAAAAAATCCCAAAGTTGGACAATTTTGAAAATTTTACAGTGTAATTTAAAAAATTAAAAAATCGCCTTCCCTTGGTTTGATTTCCGCTAACCGAGGCACATTAATGTAGAGGAATGATGAAGGTATTTTAATAAATTAGTTTGAGAACCTTGGTTCGAACCCCGGATCAGTCGATGCCTTCGAATACGCTTGTGGACCACTTTTTACCGTTTGATTTTTCCTTTAAAATCGTAAAAAGTATGGTACACATTTTTTCTAAAATTAACGGATGGCTATCCGACCTAGATTGGACCTTTGCGATAATCGTGATACCAAACATGACCCATTTTGTAGCATTTGTATACACGTTATGGACCGACCAAAATAGTCGTGCGTGTCCGTTTTGGCTTCAAAAAATCATATTTTTGTTTTCTCACGGTTGTTTTGCCGCGCCCAAAGTAGGCTTTGCATCCGAACACCGACGACACCGGCGCGTTCGAAATCTTTCAGGGTACAGGCACCGTCAAGGGTTTTAGGACCGTTCCATTACTTTGGCCGGGGCAATGATGAACATTTTGAAATGCGCGTAATTTCGAAAAAAGTTAAATTTGCTGTTTAAATAAAAAATGTTTAAAAAATCCTGAATTTTCAAATTCACTTACGGCGTGTGTGAAGTGCCCGTGCGGAGTTAACGCGGGGGGTCCAGACGGCAAAAATGTGTACCGTTTTCTTTTTTCGGACATTGTTTGGATTTTCCATTTTCCATTTTTTTGAAATTTTTAGATGCGCGGTAGAGCACCGAGGTTTGACAATTCCGAAAGCCAATGAAATAGCAAACGGGTTAAAACCAAAATTGCCCCGATATTTCTTTCCGATTGCGAGGGAAAAAATTGCAAAGTTGGAAATTTTTTAACATTTTGCAGTGCAACTTTAAAAGTTTAAAATTTTGGTTTTCCTCGGTTCGATTTGGAACGACAAAGGCTCGTTAATGTAGCGGAAGAATAAAGGAATGAAAAATAAAATTGGTTTGAGAACCTGTGTCGAACCCGGGTTAGGTGGAAGCCTTCGAGTTCGGTCCGGGACACTTTTTGATAGTTAAATTTTGCATTCAAGGTCACAAAAAGCACGGTAAATATTTTTTGTAAATTTCAAGAATTGTAAAAACCACTGTATCCGATCTTTACGGAAATTGTCATACCAAACATCACGTATTTGGCTACGTTTGAAGGGTAGACAGGGGGGGGAGACAAGATTGCAATGCGTGTCCGGTTTTGCATAGAAAAATCAACATTCTTTTACACATGCTTTTTTTGAATGACCTAAAACGGGCCCTATTTCGACTTTTATGTCCCTACCATGTTGGTCTCATTAATTTCTAACAAGATCAAACTTTCTAAAAAAAAATACTTTGACTCCTATTTCGAATGTCCTGAGCGCCAAAACGGCACTCAAACGTGGTTTGTAAAACCAAGGCCGATAAAAAAACGTCATTTTTCGTATGCATGCAAATGAAAAACGTCATTTAACGGATATGCCTTCAACGATTCGATTTCCTTTGTTGACTTATAAAATACGTCTAAGGTTTGGCGATTACGCCCAACAACAACTCAACCATTCGTTTCCAGATCCTGGGCGCAAAAAACGCACATTAAAATTTTGAATACTCTCGTCAGTGAATTTTTTACGCTAATTTATACTGATCACAACATATTAATAAAGTGCGTTCGTAAGCTTGAAGAGGCTCCCTACAGTAGATACAAACACTTGGGCCTACATTATAAGAAATCTATTTTTAGCTATGAAGTGATGTAATAAGTCAGGCATTGAGTCTGGTTGAAGTTGGGGGGCTCTGATTGGGAAACTATTTTTTAAATCCAGTAACGAATGTCCATATAAAACTCCAGCATATGCACATGCACATCGATAACATCATGACATAGAAGCGTTTAGACAGCCTTAGTGCAATCGAGACAGCATAGACTTCCACCAATAGTGGGGTTTAGCCCGCCTAGGTGCAACCAAAGTATCGAGACGACAATTTAATACTTCCACTAATAGAAATAAATGTTTCATACTAGCGACTTCCTTTACGGTTGGGTAGTGGCGGGCTTTGGGTGGGGGGGGGGCAAGTCAAGTCAACGAACACGACGAGGGAATCGAGAGGACAAAGTGGTGAGGAGTGTTGGGGGGGGGGGGGGAAGTCGAGTTTTATAAAGAATAACTTATTCAGTGAAATTTATTAACTTTTTCCAGTACGAATCCGAATTTCGTGGACTGTTTTGTGTTTTGACTAGATGCCTCTGACACTGTTTTTTGTGTGTGTGGGGGGGGGGGGGGGGGTTTTGGAAATATAAATTAAGACATTTCATTGATATCTTCAAGCAATTTAATTTTTGAGAGGTTACGGCCCTAACACTAATTTAGTTTCGTTTCTTTTTAAGTGGTTGGTCATTTTTGGAAAATCCAATAAAACATTGATTCTTTTATAGCTTGGGCAATTTTCGTCCGATCGGGTTCATCTCGGGCTCTATAGAACTGTAGGCCTATTGGTCAAGCGAAGCATTGGTTTATTAGAGGGGTAATTTTTAAAGTCAAAACAGTGCTCAGGGCATTCCGTCACCCTTTTTGGGGCATTTTCAAAATTTTTAATTTTAATTTTTCCTTCCGATTACGTCAGGGGGCCGCATTCCCCGAAACACCTTCATTTCAAAAGTTGCCAAAAACTTTTTGAATGTCTCAAAATAGTAGTTGGTCATTTTGTGGATAAACGTTTTCTTTTGTATTATATCTTCCACAATTACAGTACGATCAGGTACATCTCGAGCTCTACGGTACTGGAAGGACGAGGGGCATATTTTGATAACCCGGACAAGTGTCACGGAAAAAACTTTTGTCCAGGATTAATGAAAAATGTGCAGTATGTCTGGTCCTGTCCATCTTGCGCTTTGCGGATCTGCGCGGACGAGGCGAAGATTTAGACTTACTGTAAAATATTTTGTCTCGGAATTGTCCCAGGAAAACATTTCTCCCAAATTTTACACAAAAGGCGTAAAAATTATCAATTTCGAAAATCATTTTGCACCGTACTTAAGAGGCGGCGGACAGCGTCCGGCGTCGTACTGAAAGTGTCCCGGAAAACAAATTTGTTACAGGTCTTCGGATAAACGACAAAACGTCACCCGAAAACTATCGTATCGCGGCCGTACGCGGACCGATTCGCGATTTTGTCGCGCGTCAAGGAGGTTTTCCAACGACGAGGTATTCCGAGTACGAGGTTTTCCACGCCCTCCGCGTAGCGGCTTCAAGCCGCGCTTGCGCGACTTGTTATCAAAGATAGTCTTACATCTTTAGCCGCAAGATAACTACTTTTGGCCAAGTTGTTCATGCATAAACACTAAACAGAGAATACTACTTACAATGTATCAAAAATCCACTGCAGCTCTAACCATTCTTCGTAATCGTCTTGCTCCACATACGAATCAAACGCTCCCATTATTAAACTAATTGGAAATTCACCTTCGTAAAACACGCTAGGGCTTGTCAAGCCATGTCCTATTTGATGTTCAAACGCCGGCGTATCGCCGTTAATCGTGTTCAGCACTTTATCCGCACATATCACCGAGATCACAAGGTAAGGCATGAGATTCGAGATGGCCAACACGTTTTTATCTAATACTTGTGTTTTTAGTTTCGCTAAAAGTCTCGTTATGAGATGGGACTGAAGTCTGTCGAGTTCTAGGGCCCACTTGGCAAGGACGGGTAGGAAGAGCCGAGTTGCGGAAGATACGACGAGGGGAGAGGGATCGTCGAGCGCCGTCAACGCTAGCTCCTCGCACTGGAAGTACTTGTCTTCGTCGTCGATGAACGTGACGATCAGGGTGAGGCTGCGCACGACGGTCTCGCGGACTAGATCACTTTTGTCTTCGATGAGCATCTGCTGGAGCATCGACAGCATCAGAGAGTTGCGGATAGGGCTCTAGAAAACACACATGTTTTAGAGATTAATCTTGGTATAAACTAGGGATAACTTCGGTTAACTGGAAACTGGTTTTGAACAAAACCGGTTTTGAACAAAACCGGTTTTCAATTTTAAATTTGGTTTCAACTTTTAAAAAAAAATGGATAGGTACAATCATAAACAGTTCTAAGGTAAGAGCATCGCGTACGGATGATTTTACAATTTATCACAATCAGGTTTTAAGACCTGGCACCTCCACCACGCCAGGATACCAGCGAAGAGGATTAATTTTAATTTCGACTACCCGGCACCTCCACAAAATTATGAAATTAAGCATTGTGTAAATTTTGATATGAAGCCAAATATTTATAATGCAATATTACCACTTATCGATATTGTATCGAAATATAGATTTTTTTGCCCAGCCCTACTTTTCATATCAACTCAATTATATTGGCTTTTACCTCTCACCCACCTCCAACCAACCAAGGTCACCCGCTTTCCCGATCGTAAATATGCCGATAAAGTACAGGCAACAAGCATTTTTGCCACCCCTAACCCACAACCATTAAAAAGTTTTTATTTTGTTTTGAAATCCAGTTTTTAAATCGGTTTTCAGGAACCGGTTAGCAATTTTGCTAACCGATGTCATCCCTTTCCTAGTATAGACAACAATTGTTGTCCTCAGGCTGAAAGTTGCCTGCATTAAAGAGGGGCTTAGCTATTAACCCATCGGCTTTCTCGCCGGTCGAATCGACGGGCTGTTTAAAATGCGCGCCGATTTACCTGGCCATCGGATCGACGGGCTGGAACAGCAAGGGAACAGCGCGCTACATTATCGGTCGTTGTATGAGAATGGTTCGTCCAATCACCAAGAGATCGCGCTCAATGTACTCTACGCACTTCGCTGCATCCAACGATGTGTTTGGCTCGTCACTCGGTCAAGTTTTAGCCTGTCTATGCTTGAAGGAAAGATTATGTTTGCATTCGTAGGTGGTTATGGCGGCGCGCGCGCTATGGCGGCTACAGCTTATTGCAATATTTTTGACTGATATGACGAAGATGAGGGGTGTGATATTTTGACACCAAGAAAAATTCGAAGGAAAGTTCATACACCTAGACATTTATTTAGGCTACATTTTAGTTTTTATTTCAAGTAAATCAGGTTATTTATGTTGGAGCAGTGAATTTTTTGCTGAGGTGCGTTCCGCAACCCCATTTCGTAAAAATAAATGGATTTGAGGGGCCAGGCGCAGCGATTTTTAATGGTAAGCCGATGGGTTAATAACAGTGAAATAGTAATTTGGTGTCCTGGGACATAGTCTCGCAACCAGCCAAAGCACTCAACCTGAACACAGTTAATAATGTGCAAAATTTCTTCACTGAGGGTCCGGTGACCAAGGCCACGTTGGCCAAAACGTATCGACATTGTGTACCTGTTTTGTAAAATATATTTGTTCAACTGGCAAGTTTCACACAGCTGCCCAGTGCCCACCTTGTTAAGGCAAGCTGTTGGTCTCCTTTCTTCTTTCCCCAATCACACATACTAAATTTTGCTACAGGTTAATTTGAAGGGTTGAAAGGAAAATCACTGGCTAATTTGTTGTTGGTTTTATTTTCAGTCATAAAAGTTTAAACCAGGGATTGGAACCTTTATTCATAACGGTTCCGGTTCTGGTTCCACTTCCATATTTTAAAACGGTTCCGGTTCCTAATGTATAAAGGTTCCATAAGAACCGGTTCTTAATGGTTCTTAACGGTTCTGGTTCCGGTTCTTTAAAATAATATTTTAGACAAAGTCGTGGGAAGTTGTAAATGTACAAATTTTGACTTTTGGAAATTTAATGTTAAACATTTAAATTAAGTCATAAAAATAAAATAATTACAATATCAAATGGAAAATAATAACCAATTGCATACGTAACAAACCACATGTAACTACTTTCCTTTTACGTTCTAACTTCCAATATTATTTTATGGGGGATTTGATGGCGATCCCAAGTCCCAACGAAAGGGGAAAACAAAAATCTATCCAATATAATAAAAATTACATCCTTATTCGTTACCGTACCTTGATTTCTGTAGAACACGTTCCTACATTGCACTTAGAACTGTTACTCGCTGTCTTTTTAAAAAAAATGTCTTACATACAAAAACTGAATAGGCAAGAATTTTTTTCAAAAACTGGTGAGCGAATTTTAAGCGTTTTTATTTGAATATCATTCGAAAAGTCGAAAATTTAATTTTGTTGACAGTTAAAAGCTGATATTTTGGAACCTGTAAGAACCTTTAAGAACCTTGTGTAATACAACGGTTCGGTTCCGGTTCCATAGACCACCTGTACAAACGGTTCCGGTTCCAGTTCTACAATATGAAACGGTTTCGAACGGTTCCGGGTTCCGGTTCCGGTTCCAATCCCTGGTTTAAACGTGTCACTATCAATCATACTACTCACCGAGATGTAGGGGGCGAGTGCACTGCAAGCCTCCGCCACCAGCAGCCTCCTCTCTACGTGTCTGTGCGCGATCTGCTCCCAGCACTGAGGCAAGATCTCGTTCTCCACGAGACTCAGCCCCGAGCAGCGAGCGATGCAGACGATGCCGGCGAGGATCATGAGTCGCTCGTCTTCTTGCGGTCGCTTCTTCAGGTTGAAGAGCAGATGGAGCAACCTGTCGCGCTCCGCAGCTTCCGGATGGAGACGGATGGTGGAGACGACGAGAGGCAGGACCTCTTCTCGCTTGTTTAGGATGATGTTAGGGATGATGCGCTGGAGGCTCTCACCTGGACACAGGAGTATGTATTTACTTGATTGCAAGCCAACATCAACATCAAATGCAAGCCGACCCCTGATTAAAATTTTGTCGGACATAACAGTGTAGCATGAAAATAATTCATTGAAAGGAAAATATTTTTATACTAAACACTGTTCTTAGGTTTATATAATAATTAATAAATAATAATAGGATATTTTGACCCTTTTCAAGTGTCTTTTCAAACTACGCTAACGGTGTGGCTCAGTATGAATGGTGTTTGAAGTAACCTTGCTGATGATGACAACATGCATGCAGAATTTGCTTCTTGCGTGACCCTACCACAGGTTTGGTTATGTGTTGTGAGTTTTGTTTGCATGTAGTTAGCTGATTTTTAGTAGCCACCATCTGCCTGATGAGTCCCAGAAGGACGAAACACAACTTTAAATTAGCTGCAGTTGTCATCAGCAGGTGAAAAGTTGTGTTGCCCCCAACCCTTCAGGCTAAGATCTATGTTCTCTTTGCTTTCCTAACCGGTCAACCCTTCTCCAATCTTTTCAAACTATAAGTTGAACAAAAAGTAAAAAAACTTTGTTTAACTTTTAGTTTGAGAAAGACACAAGACTTGAGAATATTTAATACTATAAGAAGAAGAACAGTGTTTAGTCTAAATATTTTCCTTAATCATCAAATTTACCTGATCTACTACTTTTATATTTATAACAAAAATATTTATAACCAAGCCAAGGTGCAATTTTGAACTGCAAAAATATGTTTTAAAAAATGTAGGCTTGCAATAGCTAGAGATGTGCAAAAATGGTGACAACGAAATTCGCGAATTATTTTAAAGTTGCAATAATCCCTTCAAATTCAGTTTGCACATGAATCTCATGAATTGTGATTGAATGGTACCAATTTCCAATTCGCAAATTTTCGCGAAATTTTTAGTTGATACCGCCAACTAGTGGCAAAATTAGCAATTATGTCCTCAAATGCGAATTAGGTCACAAAATTTAAAAAAATAAAAGTTTTGGTGGAGGTGCCCGGTCGAAGTCGAAATTAAATTAATATTGGCTGGTACATATGGTGGAGGCGCCGGGTCATACAACACGATTGTGAAATCTTAATAATCGTTTGAACGAGAGTAAGCTCAAATTACTTCAAAAACCCCTATCAAAAGACACATAAAAAATGCATAATTTCGTAAATTTGGTGGAGGTGCCGGGTAGACGAAATTAATTCTGGTAAAAAACTGTCGGAAACTTTGAAAACTGAAGGCTGAAATAATTGAGCTTAAAATTAAAACTGATTCTGAACTTCACTCTCATGAGCTTGTTTTTCTTTAAATCATTAAAATCAATCAATCAATCAATCAATTTTTTTTTTTTTTTTTTTAAGTTGTGCATGAAAAAATTGTGTTTTTTTGGTAAATCGCGACAAATCGTGAATTTTATTTTTAAGGCGCGAATTTTCAAACTTTAAAAAACCATTTTTGCACATCTCTACCAATAGAGTTAATCAACTACTTGAGGATTTTTTTTCATTTGTATCATTGATAAAATTGTTAGGCAACTTTGCCGACAGAGGCGCGGGTTTGTACATGTTGATTATTACGCCTCCCACAAAGTCAAGAGTTGGCTACGCACCTGAGCATATGGCAGCCAGAATGTTTGACCACCTTCCTCGATAATGCACAATAAAATGGTTTTGGTGAAAATAAACAAAAATAAAACGTGTGAAATGGGTTCTTACCTAGAATATAAACCAGGCGGTGTTCTGTGATGTCTTCCTGCAGCATGTCCTCTAGTAGGTGCTTCTCCTGCTGCCTGGCAGTGTTGATGAAGCATCGAGCAAACACTTCCTGTTGCATGGGGGCTGGGAGCAGTCGCCTGGTCGGGCAGTGGAGCAGGGCAGTCGGTAGCACGGCCTCGGTCGATGTTTCTGCAAGAGAACATTAAGATCAAGAGTTATATAGTTGAGAGGAGGCGCTGAGCGTGGCCCCAATCAAATGTGCGCACTCAGGTGTTGATGATTTCTCCTGAACGGTTGGTAATATCATTACCAAATTTTGCATTAATGTTAATAAAGAACTTTTCTATTTATATCCGCACTTGGTTGCAAAAAATAAGCCTAAAAGATCCATTGCGAGACTTAAGTCCAAAACGTGAAAATATGGGAAAACCAAAACATTGATTTCAATTCAGGAAATTCCAAATTCACATCAAACCTTTTATCTTACAATTTACCAAATAAACCTGCGCGTTCACATTGATTTAATTGTTGATATGCAGTATGAAAATATGTGTTAAACAAACACTCACACACTAAACACTACTAGTCATAGAACACACACTTGGAATAAATTCCTGAAGCTGACCAAAATTTAGTATATTATGGAGATTTCACGAATTTTTTAATCAAAATCAATTTAAAATTAATTTAGGAATACGCGTAGGCCTACTGGATCTCCTAGATTGATTCTTTAGTAACGTTCATGTGAAATATGATACCGATGTTGTCAACCGTTTGCCTTGAAAAAACAGAAAGCTAAGTGCTTTAATTCGTCTCCGCGCCAGCCTCTGCGACTCCTCTTAAACGGTGACTTTGGTTTGTTTTAGAAGTATGAACATAAAAAATACATGTACAGTACCAATAATAAAGTCCTACACTGAAAATCAGTTCATGTAAATGACAAGGTAGACAACACGTTAGAAACATGTTGATTTGTTTGACAACTCACCGGCGGTCTCGGTCTCGCGCTCCTGCGCGGGAATCCCCACCCTCGTCCAGTCGTTGTCCGTGTCCGCGAGGCTGACCGTACCGTCGTCGGCCATCTTGTTCTCCGCCTCGATCAGTTCGAACCTCTCTGGAGTCGCGCTGTGAGTCGACACCGTCTCGTTGGCCATCACTCCGAGGTCCGAGCCGGGAGTTGTCGCGCTCGACATGTCGTTCAGACGCTCGCTCGTCCACAGTCGCTGAAGTTCTTGTTTCTCTTGGTCCAGCACATACACCTTCAATAATTAATTAAATAATTAATTAATTAATTAATTAATTAATTAATAAATGCATATTTGGAGTGTAACCACTCAGTCATATTTAACTGATTTTCAGTGGGGACAGTAAACCATAGTGACCAAGCCTACCCTGTAGGTGTGAGCAATAACCAACCAAAGATCGATATATTTTAGGAAATATAGCAATCAGTGGTATGGACAGTGCGAACACCCGCGGATCAACGCCAGAATCAACAAGGCCGATTCAGAACAACTTTAAATTTATTATGTGCCATTTGAGTTAAAGAATGAGGGAAGAAGAGTGGGAAGACCTCGAGACGACCGATGGCAAGACCAAGTACAGGCGGATGTGGAGGAGAGAGGAGAGGAGTGGGTAGAGGTTGAAGAGAGAGAAAGATGGTGGGAGGACAGGAAAGAGTGGAGAGAGCTAGTGTTGCAACAAGAGAATGAGGCAGAAGAAGATGAGGTGCCGATCTTGGCAGGCCGGTGCTGATTTGGTGATGCCCAAGTTCAATGTTGGAAACACTTGTTTACCCAGCTAAATGATCTTGGAACAAAGTGTAGTGACATTTAACTAAGAGCTAGGTGGGCATTATGCTTGTACCTGTTCTTTTAAATGTTCAATCTGATCAAGGAGCTGTAGCTGGGTCTCTTCAAAGGATACTTGGGAAACTGTTGGGACGTCTTGAGGCACCGATAAGGATTCCGTTCTATTGTCTTCTGGTTCGAGTTGTTCAACACTTGAAGTCTCCTCGGTTGGGAGGTCTGTTTGGCACGACGCATCGAGACAAGGCAACCGGACGGGTTCAATATGACGCATGAAATCACGGTACAAGCTCAGGAGTTCTGCGGGCTTCGGAATGTTCAGTCCCACGTCATCCCAGTCCTCAAAGTCCTGAAGAGGAATACAAGAAAATAATTATAAAGAGCAAGAAAATATTTAATAGTTAAATCCTCTCCCTTGCAGAGCGCAGCACGTGAGGCAACACATTACTTTACTATGCTTTAGGCTAGTAGGCCTACACTATGCATGGGGGAGAGTTAATTAACATTTTCTCTCTTTTTTTTAGGGATGGGATTTGACCGGTCAAATTCAAATTTGGTCAATTGACTGGTCAATTGACGGTCAAATGTAAAAAAACATAAATTTATTTATTAAATAATAAGTATATTATTTTTTAAATGTTGTGGTGACAAAAGCTTTTTTTATTTAAAAGCTTGTTAAATGCATATTAAAGTGGCATATCATCATCGTCATCATCATCGTCGATGCTGTCATCAGTCCCTTTCTCCAATTCAGCTTCAGCTTACCCAGAAGCTATTATATTCTATTTGTCTATTATAATTCATAATATAACTATACATAATAAATAATAATTAAAATAAAATATTACCTAATAAAAAACATTTTTAATTGAAAAAGAAAGAAAGAAATGTTATCGTTTAGATAACAATTCAAATTCAAATATAAAAATTCAAATAATTTTAAGTTTTAAATGCAATATACACATGTTATCTATAAGTCAATTGACTGGTCAATTGACCAAAAGTATTTGACCAGTCAATTGACCGGTCAATTGACATTGTGCAACCCTACTTTTTTTTTAAAATAGCTAATAATAAGTAGGCCTAATAATAAGTGAATAATGTCAGTCAGTCGAAGACAAGTGAAACTTTCCTAAATATTGTGGCGTATGTACATTAGGCCTAAAAAAGGCTGTTTTCTACCAGAGAAAGTATTAAATAAAATTTATCTGTTCTAAATTATTTTTTTTTTTTTAAATAAGTTAGTAAAAAATTAGCCTAGCTAGACAACTTTAAAAAAAGCCTATTCCTTTCTCCAAACCCAAAATAATATCATTAAATATTATTGTTTAGTGTAGACCCTATTTGAGAAAATTAAAATTCTGGGGTTGTTTGCCAAAAATGTTGTCCTTGTTCTACGTTTAGAATTATTCGAAAAAGATCAAATCAAAACGTTTTGGCCTCTTTAAATCCAAAAAACTTACTTGATCTTCATTCTCATCTGCAAAGGTGATGGACGTCAACTTGTAACCGTGCAGTAGTAGATACTCGTTGAGCAAGAAGTTGAGGGCTCGCTGTTCGTGCGGTTTGATTGACTCGGTGCCGGGGAGTTTTGCCGAGCCCGCTTCCGGAGTCGTACTCTCAGACTCGGTGGCAACCGTCAGGTTAGCCCGTAGGCCGCTGATTGTCTCCTTTGCCTTGCGCAACTCAAACTCCAGGACAGCGACCCTTTCGTCGGTCCCTCTCTCTCCGTCTTCCGAGTATCTGGTTAGATCCAACGAGTCGAGAGTAACTTGACTAGAAGACCGTGCTACAACACAGAATAAAAAAACATCCTCAAGGTCAAACTGTAGTCTGCATTATATTTCAATCACAGTGCAACCAACTTGTGCAGACTTAGGTCAAGTTTATGACTACGAATATCATCTTGGTTGAAATTCCCCTTTAAATTTTGATTTGGGATCCACCCATCACTACACTAGGAAGCATAAACATAAGCAGAGTGCAGATTTTAGACAGCAATAACTTCTACGATGGTGGATACGCACACACCATGAAGCCACTTCTGAAAGCGACTTGATCAGAAGCGCTTTCGGCTTTACAAATTGAAAGAGTACCGTAGCCTACAATCTACAACCGTCTAGATCTAGAAGCAAAACATGCGTTACAGCCCTACATAGTCATTGTGATGCATTGCATTGTCAGGCCTTTGGGTTTAGAAACCCAAAGATGAGGCACCACAGACTTTCTATAGACTATAAATACGTATATCACAGAGCTTCGGAATCGGTTTAGCCAAAACGATTCGGGCTGAAACGGTTTGAAAAAAAGGTGAGCCCTATATCAGTAAATTTCGAACCGATTCAACGGAACAGTTTGAGATTTTGTAACACGGCAACCATTTTGGAAAACAAATTTTTAGGTTAAAAGTGACATTTATTCATGTTTATCTTCAAGATAATTGATTGCATCCATAAAAAACTTTAAAAAGTAAAGATAATGGTGTAAGGGTATTTTTTTTAACTTCGAAGTTAGATGGGAAGTCGAAATAAAGTCAATATTTGAATTCTGAGATTTGTTTTTTCCCTTGAACGGTTGACGTGTATCAATCGATTCGAGTTTGCCAAATCACTTCCGAAGTGGTTTGGAACTAAAGTGTTTTGGCCAAAACCGACGGGTTTATATCAACAACTTCAAACCGATTCCCGCCCAAATCGATTTGCCCAAACCGATTTAGAGCTCTGTGATACGTAGTCTATTTTATTTACGAGCCGAGTTCCGGACTAGATTGCCTGTTAGTACCTCAGTCCAGGCAGAGTTCTTGACTCAATATAGAAGCCGAGCCAACTTGATCTGTAGGGGTCTATGACTAGGCCTTTTTTTATCCTGCGAGCCGAGTCCGGCTGATTGAATTTCATTACTTGTTAAACGTGGGCCCACAGTCAAAATGATTTGCAAGTTGTTATTGTTCTTGACATAGCCATGACAAAAAAAATGGGTAGGCCCAAAATCAAGAATCACTCAGCGGACCGGAATTACTTTGGAAGTAGGAAATTAAAATGATTGAGCGATGTTTTCTTACAGGCCTAAATGGTTCATGAGTGTTTAAGACCGCGCACGTTGATTTGGGGATGTTTTTAGGTCATTTGAGAGGTTTGTGATTGATTGACATTTGATGTTTACGTTGTGAGTAAATCTATTGTATATCGGCTGGAGCCACGGCGGGGTGGGGGGAATGATGTATTGCTGTGCTGGCAACTGAAGCCTTTCCTGGGGATTGGGGGGCAACGCCCTCCAGTTAGGCCTAGTTGTACAGTACATAGAATTTAAATTTTTGGGAAATTCCCTAGTAGGCCTAGTTGATAGCACTGGTTTAGGTTTGATTTTAGCTCGAAGATGGTTGCGTGTGGAAGTGATAGTGGTTGTTTACTAGGCTAGGCCTATGTGTTGTTTGGGTTTTGTATTATTTTGTAAACATTTTGTGTGCCTGTTCAAAAATGAATTTTAAAATGCTCTGTTATAGTTCTTCTGGTGTTTTTTAAAAAAAATAATTATTAAAACATTGCCAAGTAACCCTTCACTTTACCAAAAAAAATGTTCAAAATGTCAATCAGCTGATTTGATACCACACCCAAAAGGGAGTGTGATGTACACATAGGCCCATGTCTATAAACATGGTCGCGAGTTTCATTTATCACGCACTTTTTAGCCCGTACTAAGCAACTGGCTCGGTTTCTCAAACCAACTGACGGCCTAGCCCTACTCAGCCCGGGCCGAGACAGGTATTCTCAGGGAAATTCAGTCCCGACACCCTACACAGGTCAACTCATACATCTCGGCCCAACCAATTCACGTGATACCGTAGTTATTGATAAATGCAAAACGATCTCAAATAAATCTTGTGGCCATCGTTCTTTGTAGGCCAAAAACATCCAATCATAGGCTAGCACCTCTTTCTAGTCCAGACAAAGCCAAGTGATAAACGTCCTGAAATGAGACTGAAAACTCACTTCCGACTCTGCTGGTGTCACTCAACCTAGGCCCTAGGCTAGGGAGCCCAAAGGGTATAGGTAGGCCTACCCTAGGCATATGGTTAGAATTGTTTTAAAGTATGAGCTACGTACCTAGGCCTAGCCTAGGCCCTAGGCAGAATTGGGCCTCGCCTAGGCCCTGTCAGCATCAATATATGGTTACAGGGCTAGCCTAGTAGACTAGGCTCTAGGCCTTGTATATCTTTGGGGTATATGTTTTTAAAATAAAGTTTTAAACCAGTAGGCTAGGATCTAACGATTGAATTTTAATTGGTTGAAATTTTT